>JACXGM010007799.1:0-30029 GCA_016801145.1 Umbra pygmaea | reverse complement strand
TTAAAATGCGGTAGACTCCCGGGAGACTTGGGACGTCTGTTTATGGATACATATGTCCTGATCATAACTGGGATAGTTACGTACATGTAAACATACCACATTTATTCTATGTTGATTAATCAGACGTAGATAAATAATCACAGCCCACACAACAGGCAACACTACTGCTGGAATAGGCATTTTCATGAATGAAAATAAATAGTAGCAGGCACGCGCAGCACGTTCGCCACACTAATTTGCATATAGTGATGTCCCATTTCATAGGGAAAGATCTTCACTCCCACTTCCCCTCATCGAGGGGACTTTGCTATTGAGGGCACTCAAAATCAAGTGGAAGTGTTAAGGGGGGAGAAATGGGACAGGGCCAAATCACTAAATTAAGATATTTGGCAACTGGGAAAATGCAACAATGTAGCAGGGATGATTTGGGTCTGTCACAACCTTCTGTAAACAGAGTGATCACACAAACAATTACAGCACTTTCAGAACCTTTTATTGTGTCGCAGTCCATTTCCTTTCCACTGGACATTCCCACCTTGCAGGCATAAAAAACTGCATTTATGAATATAGCAGCCTTGTTGTCGGAGTAATTGATGGAACCCACATCCAAATTATTCAACGTGATCTCCAAAATACGTGATACTGCCACGGACACTTAACTTCAAACTCTGTGGCAGTTTCACGGAATGGCCGAAAATTCTGTGAAACTGCCACGGATCCTTATCTTCTAAATCCGTGACAGTTTCACAGAATACTTAAAATCGCTCAGTTTTTTCCTTCTTGAACAACCAACCAATCACAGTCTTCAAAAGATTGTGTCATACATAGCAACGGGGTCAGACCCGCCTCCTCACTAAGATGACAGTTTGTCTTTTTCTTGCTCAGGGCCCGTATTTATCAAGCTTCTTAGAATTACTCTTAAGAACACTGCTAAGACTTGACTTAAGAGTAAGAAAATTCTTGGCTCAAAGCTGCGCTTTAAAGTTAGTTATCAAACATCTCAGTCCTACTTTTAGTGAAGTGTAGGACTAAATCTTAAGTGTCAGTCTTAGAGCTGATTCACGACATTTTGCTGTGCCGCAAACAGGATTTTAGATGACGACATAGGCAAGATCCAATCACTGAATAGATGTACTTGTTTAAGAATATTCTCAGATAAATTCACATAAAATGGTGACATTCATAAGAGGAGTTGACATTCAACAAACATTTGACAAGAGAATCCATTATGATATACACGTTGTAAATAAAAAAAGATTTCCAACACGTTTTCCACTATTTCTCAATTAAATATTTCAAACGAGTGTGCTGTTAACTGACATACCTATATATAGCCTAGAATTAATGATGTAATCATAGCCACCATGGATTCCAGAAGATAACCGAACTGGAGAGAATAAGAAACACTGCTTGCTGTAGTTGAATTTCTGAGATGAGAATGTGGAATCTGCGCTTCCACTGGCCAATCCCTCTCCACCACACTTCGTGTGATACGATGTGCCCTGTGAAGGGATATATTATATATCGCCTATATTAGGATCCAGTGTTCTATAAATAAACTATAAAACAATTGTGAATAAATAGCTTACAAAAAGGCTACCTGTTGTATTTTGTCAGTGGCATATGGAAAGGGGTGAGCAGCCACGAGTGGGTATCCTCCGGCGGCAGAAAGTGCCTTTCAAACAGCTGCTTCGGGCCACTTTCATTCAATATCGCGCATCATGGGTAGACCCAGGCCATTTGGGTACCACATCCAAAATGTTGTAGTCTGCATCAAACTCAACTTGTGCATTGATGCTGTGGTACCTCTTCTTATTCATATAAACATTCTCGTTGACGCTGGGAGCAATGATCTTTATGTAAGTGCCATCCATTGCGCCTACTACTCTTGGGAAGCCGGCTATTTGCATGAATTGTGTTTGCTTCTGTTGGATTATGCGGGGTGTTGTTGGGAAGTCAGTGAAACGCGTGAAAATGTGTTGAGCTGTAATGCAATAATTGTTTCCATTACAATTCGGCTTATTGATGGTTGTGATGGGCCAAATCATCAGCATTGCGTTGCAAACGAAGCATAATCGCAACCTTCAATTCATCTGATAATGAATTGCTGCATAAATGTCACTGGTGACATGACGTCCCTCACTCAGTCGCTTATGAAGATGATGCCTGCTCTGTCCAAACAATACCGTTTTAATTTATTAAGCAGCGTCAAACAATAAAAAAAAAAACATTCTTCCTCTCCTAAAAGATTTGCGCACGTCTCTGTCTACGCCATCACAAGACCCTACTGGCAACTCTTAACCACTTGAGAGACCTCTCGAGGAGTCTGAAATAGCTGGGAGAGTAAGAGTGATTCTTAGCTTTGAGAAATTTGATAACTTGCTTTTACACTTAAGTTTGAAAGTAGGAGTAAATTTTGTCAATTCTCAGCACTTAAGACTAAAATGGCACTTTGAGAAGCTTGATAAATACGGGCCCAGAAGGATAGTTACGCTTCATTCTCTCACTGAAGTTGTAAACATTTATGCTGTGTGCAGTTCGCAAATAATTAGTTCATTTTAAATTACTCTTTACTGACTCAGGAGTCGTCAGTTAAATAAACAAAATTACTCAAACAATTTATTCTTTTTACCGAACAACTCGAAAATTTTCTGAATAAAAATTACTCTGAGTGAATAGAGTTGAACTTCCCATCACTAATTGACATAAGGGGAAGGCGGGGCCCTTGCATAATTTGCGGGGCCCTTTGCAATTTGCGTAATGAGCGTATAGGGCCGACTGGGTCTGAAACCAGGCATCAAGTCATTCATCAAGTAAATGGATGGTGGTTCATCCAACCCAACCTAAACGCACCCCTTTGCGTATTGATAACACAACATTACACTTGACATTTTCGTGTTATTCATACGCCAAATTGAATTTTCGTGTGCCATAGAGACGCCATACGTTTTTATTGGGAACGGTTAAGGTTAGGCAACACCTTACACAGAGTGGTTAAGGTTAGGCAACACTCCAGTGTGGTTAAGGTTAGTGTAAAGGTTAGGTCAACGTTTAGATATGATGTTGGTGTATTTATAACATGAAAAAGTTTGGCGTACATATTACACGCCACTTTGGCATATCCATACCACGCGAAAAGTTAATTTGGCATCTCTATAGCACAATAAAACCAACATCGTGTTATATGTACGCCTTGGGGTGAGATCAGGCTGTCCAACCACATATCGCAGAGCTGCCAATTAATTTCTCACTGCTCATCCAACGTGGCAGCCTTTACTCAGATCATGTAGAAGATGATTATGCTCAGCAACTATACTTCCATGGCTGAATTTACAGGCGCCCGAAATGCACACGAGGAGTCGCTGGAAAGCGACATGGCAAGGTAGATGATATGGCTTATCTATCCCAAATCCCGGGTAGCGCTATGCCAATTTGTGCTGCCTCATGCTGGAGGTCCAGGGAAGGCCGCAGAACCCATTGTCAGGCTCGAACCACTGACTATCATGCAGGTTTGGGAAGTAACTGATTTACAACTAATCAGATGACAGTAAGCAGATTACACTAACTTGCACATCTGTCACGGCACCATTAATCTAGAAAGATATGTACACATTTTGGAGCGACATATGCTGCCATCCAGAGATGTCCCTGCATTTTCCAGGAGGACAATGTCAAACCATATTCTGCCCAGAATACAAGAGCATGGTTGCGTAAGCAGAGCGTGTGGGCGCTAGCATGGCCTGTCTGCAGTCCTGTACTGTTTCCGATTGAGAATTTGTGGTGCATTATTGTAACGCAAAATAAGGCAACAGTTAGGCAACAGTTGCGCAGCTGAGGACATGCATGATGGATGAATGGGGGAAACCTCCTGCTTGCTAAACTTAACCAAGCAGTGTCTTCAGTGTCCAGACACTTAGTAAGTGTTATTAAAAGAAAGGATGATGTTACACAGTGGTAAACAGTTAACTGTCCCATATTTTTGGGTTGTGTTGCAGTCATCTAAATTTAAAATGTGTGTATATTTAAAAAAACAAAATCACTTCACAAAGTAAAACATCACACAAGGTGTTAATAATGTTTTTAATATAGTACAGGGTGCATTGACTTTTCAAATGACTTTATTTTGTTTTTGCATTATCCATACTGTCCCAACTTTTTCAGAATTGGGGTTGTAAAAAGTAGAATTTAGAAAAATCCTGCCTGATTTTGGCCTATCATCGTTCTAACCTCTTTTTACATTCCCATGACTTGTCATTAGATGCTTCTCCAATCTTTTTCTGGATTGCTACTGGATGGAAAAGAGGATGTACATGACAATGCTGCCACCTCCTGGAAATAACTCAAACAACTTCATAGATATAGAAAGCTGTTTAATCTGTTCAATGCCATTTACATACTTTCATTTATGGTAAAATTAGGCATGAGTTTAACATTGAAAAGGTTTAGGGATGAATTGTAAATAACCATAGAAGAAACTAGTTGCGACCATAGAGAAGGTTAAAAGAATATTTGATCACACGCAATTGTTTTTTTTATTGTTCAGTAATACATGGTAAAACCATGCAAAATGGTTGAATCCAGATATTTTGTATTTAAAGTACTGATTAGTCAGTATGTGCCTAATTTCATGTTTCAGTCCCAGTTGTGATTGCCTTTAGTTACCTATCACTGTACCTTAACTTAACTGGAATAACAAATTTGCTATTATCTAGCTTGCCTCTAAGATAAATAATTGTAATTACACACCCACTGTTAGCTCGAATGATTGTCTCCCATTATCAGAGATAAATGCCATAATAAATTAACGGGGTGAAAATGCAAAGAGTTTTCAGTATCTAAGTATCTATGTAATCAATAACAAATGTTATTATTTCTATACTGTACGCATGGTGAATTAACTAGGAATGCATGTGAAAATTGAGTTTTGGTAAAATATTCCTTTAAATTATACAAATTATTTATTACCCCCTGTAACGTCTGGGAGGGCATTGCTTTTGCCATTAAAGGCATCTGTTATTTACCATAGTCAAGTGGGTCTGACTTTCAATGCATCGGTCCTGATGACCTTCTTTGAAATTACTCAAACCAGATTGTCAGGAGGGATCAGCTGTCATGGTTTCTGTTTGTGGCAGAGGATGAGGTGGGTGCATCGATCTCCCACTGACTCCTTTACTTCTTTTTCACCCAGACTTTAGATCATTCACATAATTCGTCTTGTTTGTCATTTAGCTATAAAAGGCAGGGTGTTATTCGTATCATTAGTATTTGTATTTAGGTCCCTCTGATTAATCATTCCATGTCAGTCATTGTTTCCTGTCGATTGTGTTGCTGTGTGTTGTTGTTCTGACTGGTACTGTGTTGTAGTTTTTCGTAGACGATTCTACTCTAGAGTTACTTATAATTACTAGGTGAGCACCCGACTTCCAGTCTGCTTACCTCATTGTAGAATTAGATGATGAAAAGTAAACCAGGACTACAAAGACTACCAAGCAACAATTATTTCCTCCCTTCTTTTGTCTGACATGTTCGAACCACCGAGAAAATCCATTAAGCTCAGGCCATTTGAAACCATAAACAGATCCTAAGGTGAGACCAGAATAGTGATTTATCGACCTGCCATGTACTTAAGGTGTCTATTCTTAACCTTAATGATAGCTGCACTTGTGCATGACACACAAAAAAACTGTCATTGTGTGTAGACCTACAATGGTGATTTCACAAACAACTCTAATAAGATATTGGCAAGCCTCAAACTTCAAATTGTTTTATCATAACTATAGTTGAAGATGGGGCAAATGGAGGACTAGTCATCTACTACTCTATCTTCAGTTACAAATAAACTAGAAATATTGTGTGTCTGCACCATTTAAGAAAAGAAGTGGGAAAAAATAACAGATAACTGTACAGGTTAAGAGATGGATAACTTTTGATCAAAGCAATAGAAAGTTTAATTAGTTCGTAACTGTTTTAGTTCATAACTGTGGCCATCTACCTGCTTACATGCAAAACCTATTTAGCATTTGAAAACATTCATTTTTTTACATTAACTAGGCAACTATGTCTAAACACCTCCAAAGAATTTAATGAATTTCCTAAAATTCCAATTTTGCCATGGGTCACAGAAAAACTTATGACATTTCCAATTTTTTGAAATGTCATAACATGTACCCAATTTTACATTACTACCTATTTTAGATTAGATGGGCAGTAATGTTGTAATTTTAAATCCAATTTCGTGCATTTCTACACAAAAGTACATCTCATTTCATGATTAAAAGAAGTGATTATAATTGGTATCATAAGTTTGTATTTCTGAGACTGGACCAGTGATAAACAGCTACTGACACTAAACAAAAGGGCTGCTTGTTTATTTACCCTAATGTTTATTTGGTTTACTGAACCTAGTGCAAAATAAACATTAAAATAATATATTTTGTTTGGCAACGCTTCGTATGCTTTTACCTTGAACCCCTTGTATCTATGACTATTTGTCAACACAAATAAAAATCACAATGGTCTCAGGAGTTGAAAATCTTGGAAGCTTTAGCATCTGCAGTTGTGCACATTGAGTGAAATTTGATGTCAAATCAACAATTATTTTAAATAAAGTTGTATATAATTTTAAGCCATTTTTCATTTAAAGAATGAAGGATAAATAACTGCATAAGCAAGGACAAAATGTTTTACAAAAAATTGAAAAGGACTTCTTACAAAACCTCTAGCATGAAATGTCAACATAAATACATAAAAACGTATTATTCGTTTTTTGGTAGGCTACTGCTTGTGAAAAGAGTGTGATAGTCACATAATTTAAATGTAAATGATAGAAATGTTTGGTTTTGCTTTGCAAGTAAAGTAGAAATCGTTTGGCATAGTATTGTCTTGAAACAACTCAGAGTATTACATTACTTTAGGGTTTGCCACTACAAAACTCTACAAATGAAAAATATAATAATAAAACAACCATGAATGGTTAATATGTGCTTAATTCTTCATGCATATTGTAGCTAATAAAAATGGATGGTTCAATTGTCATTACACAGAGGTTTTTGAGAGCTGTGCTTTGATTGACAGCTAGATTTCGAAACGTCATTGTAAAATATTTTCTAAGAACAAAAAATAGTGACATTCGAAGCTGTTTATATTCAGTCTTTTAAAAAGCAATTTATTATGATGTCAGCTATTGTGTATTAACAATGTTTATTCAACTGTGTTATAGTTAATCTATTTGCGGTTATTGGGTTGTCCTGATGTTATTATTTCCACAAGCGAAGTGAAGCTGAAAATGGAAAAACTTATAGGGAATATTTTTCCCTTTATTGTAAAACAGACTATTATTCTGCTAGCGACACTTCAGATGACTTCTTATATTCGGTATAATGAGAAAACATTCAAAATAAAAGCCCGAAGGTCAATGCATATCAGTGTATAATTCCTAAATTAGGTTAGTGAACTCTAAACAAAGCCGGTTTTTGATGGTTTAAGCATGTAGAAAGTTTGAGTTATGTGGAACATTTTTAGTACATATAAAAAAAGGTTAAAAAGTAATGGTTATGTGTACATTATACATACCATGCTTGCCTATGCAGATTGCTATAATAGCAAAATTATAGCTTTTGCCGAAACATGTGCTATGGATAAATGTTCACTAGGATGTGTTTAATCCAAATATAGGCTCAAATCCTAAAGCACTTGAGGCAAAATAGGCAGCAACAAAAAAACAGGGACCCACGTCACTTTCCCAATCAAATCACTGTAGGACATAATTGCATATGCAGATTGCTCTTTAACAGCAAAACTATAGCTCGTGCCAAAACATGTGCTATGGATAAATGTTCACTAGGATGTGTTTAATCCAAATATAGGCTCAAATCCTCAGGCACTTGAGACAATATAGCCAGCAACACAAAAACAGGGACCCACATCACTCCCATTCAACTCACTTTAGGCCCAGGAAAAGAGAGGTCATACTCCTTTTTACCTTCTTATTCAGAGAAAACATTGTATAATTGACATTGGGTAGCATTTGAAAATACCTTTAGTCTTTTATTTCAACTTTCTTCAGGCTGTGGGTCTGAAGAAAAATCAATGAACATTTGTAATAACAATTGTAATTGTAATAACAATGGAATTATAAATTTCCTGCCAAAGTTCATTCATGTCTTTTTCTCTTGATTCGATAGATTTTCTGACAAATCTCTCTTTGGTAGGACATGTACAATGTATGCAGTTTAGCAATACATTCATCAACACGTTGTTTTTTTGCACCTAAATACAAATGTTTTGTGTGTTTGAAGGTTACTTCGCTGATAGCTGGGATTTTATTGCTTGGCAGTACTTTTGAATATGTTGATGAAAATCTCTTTAAGTCTCCAATAAGGTCAGACCAAATATGAATGACTGGAAGAAAGTTTTTTAAAGGTTTCTCTAAAAGAGTCTGTGAACAGTATATGTTCCTCTCAGGGCAGTTGCAAGGATGAATGCGCTGAAATGTTTGTTCACGTATTTTCACAAATTAATGGAGAATTGGAAGACATGGCCTTTTCACTAAATATATTCATGTCAGATTCCTCTGCTAAAGCACCTTGGAGTTCATCAAAGGAATTGTCAGGATTATCTGGCTCATTTTGAATACCTAATGTTTGTGTAAGTTTCTTGATTTTGTCAATCAAGCAACTTACAGTACTAATGAGGAATTATTTATTCTACCAAGAACTATGCAGATGTCAGCAAGAATCCGCAAGACTTGTGGAATTCAGTAGTCAACTGAAGATGTACAGTTCCATGTTGTACCCATCTTCCTTTTTACTGTACGTTTTTTTACAAAGTTCATTAGCTTGTCACATCGAATTACATTTACATGCTTGTATGACACAGAAATCTAGATCTATGGAGGCTGCCTCTTCACTATTTTCAAGCATAATCTCAAATACTGCTCCATATTATCTCCATTAAATACTTTAATTGCTGCTTGTAGCAGTAATATGGACCTATCACTATTCATTTGTATGGGTTTTAATTGCTGCCACACACATCCAATTCTTTGTCCTGTATTGCATTTAGTACTGTTCTATATCTGTGTGTGTGTGCTCCTCACTAATCATAAATGCAACTTGAGCTGAACTATGGGGTGAATTTACTACAATCTCCATAGTATAAAATTATTTTCTTATTGATTTTAGACTTGATCATGCCTCCAGTGGCATCCCAAGATGCAGCATTGTTATTTGTCAAATCGTGCCAGAGTTGGATCCCTCCTCTGTAAAGCAAACTATCTTTAGTGGGGCAACTTGCAAAACCTGATTGAAACCCTTCATTTTGGAGTATGTCTTGTCCTCACTCGGAAATCTCACCCTTAGCTTCAGCAATGACACCATTTCATCAGAATCCGAGAAATTGTTAGTATGTTGTTCCAATTTCATTTTACTCATTACAGAAGAATCCTTTCCCACGTCACTTCTATTATTTGCTGCCAAAGACCTGATGTCAGCTCTGGCTAATCAGTCCCTGTAAACCTGATGTGCTGCTACATTTTGTAATGACAATGCAAGTTCCTGTCTCTCTGGGGCTCTTATTGGTCTAGCCAAAATGTCTCCACAATGTCTAATGTCTTCAGAATATGTCACAGTGAAGTTCAAAGACTCCAGTGATTTCAAAACAATAGTGAATTTTAAAATGAACAAGGAATGTTTACAGTAACCATTCAGTTTTAGATAGGGATTATTTAACTGTCTTGTTTTACTTACTGAAAAGTGGTGGTTCTTAAACAATCGTACAATAAGGCTTTGACTCTTTTATTTTATCCTTTAAAATATATTTTATCACTTTGTGAATGTACCTTTTCCCATTCAATGGGGGTCAGGGTAAACACTGACACACTTGGGGTTTCATGCCTAAATTCATCAAATGTTCCTTATTTTGACAAAATGCACTGAAGTGTCTACATGCTTATTTGGGTTCCTGGTTGCTTAACATTTTCATTTAAAGAAACATTATAATAAAAAATGTCAGTGTTTCTCAATTGTTCTATATCTACTTGTTTGATTACTGTCTGTTCCATGTTATTATTAGACTAAGTTTCACTGTGTACATGTTCCAGTTAAGCTACAATTTGACATATTTGAATCTATCTGGGAACTTTTATTTGATTTCTCGTTTTCAATTAGGGAGTCAGAAATATCTCTCTTTTCACAATTTACTGTTTGTACCATTTAGTCTTTTACCTGTCTGTCACAAGTCTTGTGATCTATTGGATTTGCACAATAAAAAAAACATTTTTTCTTGTGTTTTCTTAGAAGGAACATGAGCTTGAATGAGAGAGGGATGTGGGTCCCTGTTTTTACATTGCTGGCTATACTGCCTCAAGTGCCTGAGGATTTGAGACTACATTTGGATTAAGCACATCCTAGTGAACATTTATCCATAGCACGTTTCGGCACGAGTGATAGTTTAGTTTTTATGAGACAATATATCTAATACAATTTAGTGTACAGCTATCTTTTACAATTGTTATTAAAACATATTTCCTATCAAACTTTTTTAATTGTTCCTTAAACACACAATAACATTTTATTTGATTACAATTCACTAGCTTTAAAATGAATTTACAACGATTCCGCTTTTGTGTTGCTGGCATAGCGTTGCTGTTTAGACTGCACTGCGTTGCTGCTATTGTAACTCCTCCCCTTCACAGGAAAAAAAACACTGGTATCCGGAAATGTACAAGCTCGTGATGTCAGGAGGTGCAAGCCACTGAGCTACAGTAGATGACTAGCTAGCTTACTGAGTACTATTAGACATAGTATCAAAACGATGTGTCTTAAAATAGTGAAGTAGAGACGTTTTCAGCTACAGAAATGGGATTACTAAACAAGACGATACTTGAGGATTTAACCGTTAACTGCAAACGTGTATTACCCATGCGATGCTTCGAGTTAACGGGTTGAGCCTTTTGCTGGCTGGTTTAGCTGGCAGGCTGGCTAACTAGCTGCCCATCCAATAATACTCTGCCTGTCTGCAATCAAGCTCTGTAGACATGACGCGACTGGTGTTGGAACAAGTGACAGATTTTGGGGACTTTACGAAAGGTACAGATTTAAACGAGTATCTGAAACAGACACATTCAAATAACAGTAACGTTAGTTTCAAAAATAATCTGTCAGATGTGCGTGTGAGCCCAGATGGACGCCACATTCATCTCATTCTCCACAAACCCAAGGTTGGTCTCATGACTTTTGACAAATACCAGAGACTGCAGCAGAGCCATAAGCACCTAGATTTGGGAGTGACTCGGGCTGTGCCTATTGTGGATGTTTTATATTTTGAAGACAACAAACACAAATGTTTTGCTCTTCTAGCTGTCATATTTGAGAATGGAAAAGCAGAGTTTTGGAAATTTTTGGAATTCAAAGGGGGGTGGCATTTCCTGCATGCGACAGACCTCTGCAACAGCCCGCGTGCTAAAGTCATCTCTGTCTCAGCCAATCAGAATTACATCTTCTGGTGTGAGGAGAGACCTCCATCGGAGAGTTCCTCAACTGTCAACACACCCCAAAACTTAAGGTACTGCATCTGTAAAAGGACCTACGAGGTGGAGGAATCTGCTGTCAGTTTAGGGGGTGTAAAAATTGCTCTGCACAACAATCCATGCTACAAGGTAATCAGCTCAGGTGAGAATGTTTACCTGTTACCTGATTGGAAAGATAAATCTACCATGCCCCTTTCCAATTTCTTTCTCACATGGTCCCCCCAGCATGACATATTTAGGGTGAGCAACACCTGCAAAGGTACTCTCCATCAAAAAGACTATTCTTCTACTAAAGAATGTGACTTTAAGAGGTTGGTGACAGACTGCATTGGCTACCTGTCAGCCCTTAAACCACCAGAAATTTATGGTTACTCCCCCACTGGCAATGGAGGCTTGCTAATGCTGCTCAGCACTGGCTGGGTCAGCCTACTAGAGAGAGACGGTGTGTTACGGAAGATCTATAAACTTGCTGACAACTGCCTGGCCAATAGTAGTGCCCATAACAGCCTGAATATGTACCAGGACACCCTGGCTCTGAACATCGGACGGACCCTGTATCTGATTGACACTACATGTGGAGTGGAGCTGGAGAAGATAACCCTGAAGAGAGAGGGGCTGCTGTACGTGAATGGCACCAAGAGCCAAGCACCGCACCTGTTGACAGAGTTTGGCCTGTTTGTGGTAATGCTTCAGGAGGGGGAACCCAATGGCCACGATTCTGACCTGAAGCAGAAGGCCCTGTCCCTGAGTACGGGCGAGAGCATAAGCCCTACGTCTCTGCTGGTAGAGGCTGTGTTCGAGGAAGCCTGTAATTATTATCAACAGAGGAGTCTCAGCAGCACTCGGTTAACAGTAGAGAAGTTAAAGAGAGCTGGGATGTTCCAGGCTCCTATTTCTCTGGCCAACATTGTCAGTGACTACCTCCAGAATGGGGGCCAGAAGGGAGCTGAGTTAACCCAGGGAGGTGCAGGGGAAAGGCAAGAAAAGCTGCTGGGGTCTGTGGAGGCTGAACTGAAGGGGCTTGTCTCCCTAGAGGAGGTGAAAAGGGGATTGGTGGTGGGGAAGGAGAGGGAGGTTGAAGAGGTGTGTGAGAGTCTGGTGCAGCAGGAGGTGGGGAGGCTTCTCTCTTCGCCAGAACTCGACCAGAACTCTCTACTCTACCTAAACTCCATCTTCAAACTGTTCCCAGGTCAGGCCTGGAGGGCAACGCAAAACACTTTGCAGCTTCACCACAACAGAGAATGCGCCCTCTCCTCTAAAGCACCCCCGGAGGTCTGGAAGACTGTCTTCAGCCCTGTCCAGGTTCCTACTGTCCCCGCAAACCTGCCATACACAAACGGCAACAGTCATCCTAAACACAATTCACCCAACACTTGTCTCAGCACCGGTGCAAGCTTGAAATTTAACACCAGCCTTAGTTCCACCTCCCAACCCCCTGCCGTGATCTCAACCCTGGCTGTCTTCGAACTCCTGTGCCACTCCATCTTCCACTTCAAACCCAGTTGGCTTCCCCAGTTTTTGGAGTTAGCACAGCAGCAGCAGACCTCAGCAGGCTTGGGGATAGGCATAGGCCTGGGTGGCTCCACTTGGAGCTACTCTGGTGGGAGGGGATCAGTGGAGAATGGGGAAAACCTGCCCCTGTACAAGCGTGCCCTGTCAGCCCTGCCTCCGATCATCCCCAGCTCAGACCCAAAACGAAACCCACATTATAAACAAATCCAGGACCTGGAGGTGGATATTCTCCTGGTCAGCGGAAGACCCAACGCAGTCCTCCAGGCTCTGAGGATCTTGATGGGGAGCCAGCAGTGGGAGAAGGTCACCCAGGTGGCTCAAAGGTTCTGCAGGCAGAGTCCCTTACTGAACAAGGAGATCTTTACGGCCTTGCTGTGTGAGGTTGCCCAGCACCGAGACCTGGATCCGTACCTGGATCTCCTCTGGACCCTGTGTCCTGAAGATCTCACTGTGACAGCCATATTAAACATGGTTCTGAAAAACATACCCTTATCCTCCTCTCCCTTCTCTTCCTCTCTTTTACCCTCTATCTCTTCTTCATCTGCTAACCGCCATTCCAGCCAGTTGACAATTGGGATGTTGAAGCCGTTGCTGGCTAAGGTCCTACAACGTGAGACCAGGCCAAACCAGCGTTATGCCGACATCCTCCAGTCACCCTCATTCCCACCCCCTACCCCCCCTCGCCAGGCTAAAGGGCTGCCAAGGGCTTCCACCGAGCCTAGTATTGGTTCAGGTCAACGGCACAATGATGAGCTTATCGATAACACAGCAGCCATCTTGGATCAACATGACCGCTCTATATGCAGGATTGTACCTGGGGACAGGGTTACCTCAACCCCAAACCCCATCTAAGACATGCATAAACACAAGACTTCATCACACTCCTTAAAACCCATGTTATGTCAACCCTTATCTTATTTTTTACTTAAAAACAAGCTCTAATTTGGACATTTCCAGCATTATTTGTTTGGGGGGATATCTTTGTGTTACTTGATATACAGTGTTACAAAAACAATTCAACAACCAAAGCATGTGAGTAAAAAAAAATGACCGACAATTTGTTGATATCAGTGATACAGTTTGTGTTTATTGGCTTTATAGTGGGTTTATGAGATTGCTTTCATGCATCATTAAAGTACATTAAAGAACTTCTCAGTTATTTCACTACACTGAAGCACGGCTGTGTCTGAACAACAAATTCAATCAGCAAAACAAAATGTCCCCCTGTATAGCAGGCTATTTGACACTGTGCTGTTTTCAATTATAGGCTAAAGAATGGACATGGCTGAAAGCTTTCCTTCTATGCAAATATTGGCGTAGATATTCCAGGTTATGAAATGAGTTCTAAGTTGCACCATTGTACATAACTGTCTGTTTTTACAATTATTGTATGTATGTATGTATTTAAGTATTACTGTATGATCAAGAATGATGACATTAGAATGTTGTGTAAGATTTGCCTTGCATTCAGTAGCCTCAGCCTTAACTGAAAGAACATATAGAAAGCTTAATATATACTGATATTATTAACCAATTTATTATGTGCATGTTGCAGAGCTGTCATTTTTGTATTTAATTTGTTATTTTTAAAACAACAACTTGCTCAATATTAATTATTTGTTGTAGGTTGTGCAAGCACAAGATATGATTGCAAGTAAAACGTGTTTTTAAAATTACAATGAACATTATCATTGGTCATGTTTTGACAGTGCCTCCTGTGCTTTACAATGTTTTTTATTGTTATTGTGCCTACTGTACACAACCCAAAACTTTTTTGTTATTTCCCAAACTTTGTGTCTTTGAAATCATTCCAGGTCTTTTAATGTACTTTAAACCTACTTAGAATCCCAAACCCTTTGTCAACACATACAGTGCGGTCGATATCAGACCCTAACGCACAATCCTTTTTACTTTATGTACGGTGTGCACCATAATTCATTGGACAATGACAAATTTTCTTATTTTGGTTCTGTGCTCTGGCACTTTGAGTTAGAAAGGATACAATGACAATGAATTGCAGACTGTCAGGTTTAATTTAAGGGTATATTCATACATATCAGATGAACCGTTCAGGAATGACAGCACATTTGTACATAATTCCCCCATTTTCGGCACAAAAACTCATTGGACAGTTTAACACAATGTAGTAGAATAAAGTAATAATTGTCAATATTTGGTCATCTATTCTTTGCATTCTATGACTGCTTGATGTCTGCAAGGCATCAACATCACCAGACGCTGGGTATCTTTGCAGGGGATGCTCTGCCAGGCCTGTACTAAAGCCAACTTGCTTTGAGGACTTATTGCCTTCAATCCCCTCCAACATGTAAAATATATATTCATTTGGATTTTGAGCAGACGTTTGACTCGGCCAGTCAAGGATTTTTTGTCTTTTGGCCATCAAAAACGCCTTTGTTGCTCTAGCAGTATGTTTAGGGTCAAACAATACTTTTTTCTTGAACTGTTGGGGCTCTTTTACAGTTTTTCTAAAAGACTTTCTGTTCTTCAGGCTTGTCAATGGTTTGCATCCTGTAGTGTACCCTCTGTGTCCCTGCTACTGTAGTCTTCTACGTACAGTAGACTAACATCCTGTAGTGTACCCTCTGTGTCCCTGCTACTGTAGTCTTCTACGTACAGTAGACTAACATCCTGTAGTGTACCCTCTGTGTCCCTGCTACTGTAGTCTTCTACGTACAGTAGACTAACATCCTGTAGTGTACCCTCTGTGTCCCTGCTACTGTAGTCTTCTACGTACAGTAGACTAACATCTACACTTGCATCCAGGAGACTGTTTATGAGCTGTTGTCGGGTGGGTTTCTTTAGTCATTCACTACAGTGGTCTTCCTCGTTCTATCGAGTCTTTTGGCATAAATGAGTTTGCAGGTAGATTTATTTCTCTTGAGATTGCCTAGGGTTTTTGCATTGTTCCTGCTTAATTTTCATTTCTGACCCTTAATGACTGCCAGCTCATTTGCATCAAAGATGGCTGTAGTACAGGCCAGGAAGACCATCACCAGGGAAGATGTCCAGCATCTGTTATGCCAATGAAGCAGAATTCAAGCAGTCATTGCATGCAAAGGATATGTGACCAAATGTTGTCAATTATTATTTTATTCTACATTCTACAAGTTAAACTGTCCAATGTTTTTTGTCCCTGAAAATGGATGGACCATGTACAAAAGGCAAGGCAAGTTTATTTATATAGCACATTTCATACACAATGGCAATTCAAGGTGCTTTCCATAAACAGGAAAACATAAACATTTAAAACAGATAAAATTAAAGCAATTAAAATAAAAGTGAAACAGTTAGAAAAATAGTACAGTTTAAGAAATAAACTACGAACCATATAAAATATAGTGCAATCGGTTCGGACTTAGCACAGAGTTTAATCAGTAAAAGGATAGCTAAACAGATGTGTTTTCAGTCTGGATTAAAAGGTGACTACTGTTGGAGCACATCTGATCTCCTCTGGGAGCTGGTTCCAGCTGCGACTGGCATAGTAGCTAAAAGCAGATTCTCTGCGTTTTGTCTGAATCCTTGGTATCTCTAGCTGATGTAATCCTGATGATCTGAGTGGTCTGTTGGGTTTATATTCAATGAGCATATCTGCTATGTATTTAGGTCCTAGGCCATTGAGGGATTTATATACCAGTAATAATACTTTAAAGTCTATCCTAAATGTGACTGGGAGCCAGTGTAGAGACTTGAGGACTGGCGTGATATGCTCATATTTCCTGGTTCTGCTTAAAATCCTGGCTGCAGCATTCTGTATGAGCTGTAGCTGTCTTTTTGGGAAGAACAGTGAGGAGGCCATTACAATAATCCACCCTGCTGGTGATGAAAGCATGAACAAGTTTCTCTAAGTCTTGTCTAAAAACAAAGCATCTAATTCTTGAGATATTTTAAAGATGATAATATGCTGACTTAGTTATTGCTTTAACATGACTACTGAAGCTAAGGTCTGACTCCAGAATCACACCAAGATTCCTGACTTGATCTTTAGTTGTTTGACCCCTAGCATCAAGGTATGCGTTCACCTTAAGAACTTCATCTTTGTTTCCAAATGCGATGACTTCAGTTTTCTCTTTGTTTAACTGAAGAAAGTTTTGGCACATCCAATTGTTAATTTCATCAATGCATTGGCATAGGGAGTCAATGGGGCTGTAGTCGTTAGGCGATATGGCTAAGTAGATCTGGGTGTCGTCTGCATAAGCAATTTGTTTCTTTCTTATTATTTGGCTCAGTGGGAGCATATGGGAGCATAAAAGGTTCTGTCATTTCTGAACAGTTTATCCAATATCTATGAATATACCCTCAAATTAAAAATAAATGGTCACTGTCCAATGAATTATGGTACTCACTGTATATTCATTTTAGAATTGTAAACCCTGGGTCACAGATTTGTCTCTGGTATCAATTTTTTGGGTGATATTCCTTAAAGTTAGTCAACTGTCACACTCAAACTCTGTTTTAATTAACTGGGTCTATTCAATAATATCAGCAAAAATAATTATAGTGGAAATGTTTTATTTTGGACCACATGGTTTATTGTTGAAGAAAGTATTTCCATTTTCTGTCAGGGGTAAATAGTCTTCTCATTTTATTTCTTTGAACCCTATCTACATTTTCTCAGTCTGTCTTTTTGTATTCTTCACAGCCCAGTTTCCTTTATTTTTTCTAGTCCCACCCCAGAAATTTACATCGAACCAAGCTGCCTTGTACAGGAGAGGTTACTCACAGTCTTCAAGCTCCTGTAATTGAATTGGAGGTAACTCTGTTATGAATTTAGTGGGGGTGGGATGGATTTAAACCAGGACACATTGCATCCACCAACACACACATTAGGAATGCTGTAACAGGTCATGTCTCCCTTCATTAGCTCAGTGACTATAATGTCTTAATAGATTTTAGCCCCTCTGTCTCTCAGATTATGTACTCGTTCTCATGTTAAAATTCCCACATCTCAATTCCTTTTCTTTCCACTCTGATAGCATTGTCTTTCACCTTTTGCTTATCTATCCAATAATAAAGACACGGGCAGCCTAGTTACTGCACTATGCTCATACTGTATGTGCGAAACATCCTGCTACGATTAGTTAGACTTAAATGTTCATATCTAACGTGGAACACGAAGCACTATGGAGTGCTTTTTACATTTGTAGAAAGTTTCATTTGACTTTTATAGAAAGGTTTATTTTTTGTTCATGTTTTGTGGGTTTGATTCAGAAGCAGAATTGTTTTCTACCTTTTATGTATTGAAGTATCCTTATTATCATGTTTGTGTTGTGATACCAGTGACTTAGAAATAGGATAGACAGTACAGACAGATGTGGTTCTCAGGCTAACCAAGGTGCAAATTCACATCTAAATAATATTATTGATTGTCATTTCTGTAGTCCTATTCAGATACATTTTGTGAAGTTGGCAACTGCAGCCTGATTAACACTGACAGACGTACACTTGAGGTAGTGCTCAGGCAGGCAGTTGCTCTTCATTTCACGACCCAGTGTGAAATGTCTGATCCAATGCAGGCACCTCCACAGCTATAAATTTAGCTTTCAGGAACATTGGATGCTAACCATGGAATCTGTGTGTGACACAGGGGCAGTGAGTGTTTCTTTTAATCACATGACTCAACAACAGGGATAAAAATGGTTGCATGCTCCTAGTTTGTTCCTCCAGAGTCCACCACCCATTCTCTTAAGCTTCAAGGAAATCCCCCTGCATACAGTTGACTAAACAGTGTGGGTCTGTTGTAAACATGGGTTGGTAATTATGCCTAATCCTTTTAAATGATTGTGGGGAAGTGCAGTACTCTCATTTGAGAAGTGGGAAGCAGCATGAAATTAGATGAAATTCTGTCCTGCTTGATATTTACTGCACATTTGACCAACGTGACTGTCCGAGATGCCTGTTTGATGTTTCAGTATGCTTATGTAACTGCTAGAATGTCATGGTTCAATGCCTGCCATTCTGTAGCGGCCATAGCCTCTTGTTTTGGTTACTTATTAACAATATTTTGTACTTGTGCACTACTTTTTTTGTTCCCATTGATTATTGAATTTTGTCAAGCATATACCCTAAGACACTTCTGTCCAGCTTAATAAAAGAGGGGATTAGGGTGATTGGCTGAGTAACTTCACATTGATTTGAATTAGGTACCCCTGTAGAATGTGAAAGGCACTGAATAGATGGCTGTATAGCCTTACAACATAAAAAGACAATCACCTAAAACGACATAACATAGTGTCCTATTGTTCAGTCCAGACAGGTAAATGTGCTCAGAAAAGGAGGAACTTGTTTACCATATTTGGTTTGGCTCAACTTTGACAGGTAGAGTTCCCCTTTTGTTGTCTTGTTTTTCAATTGGCTGTGAAGAATGTTCCCTGTACAAGACTTTAGCCCATTGCAGTGTTTCACTTTCAGTCATGCAGATATCAAATGCTTAGAAGTGAATGCCATACACATGTGCTATTAAAGCAAAGTTTAAACTTCAACATGGTCTCTATTTGGGTGATATTTATATATGTTTACTATTTGTGAGTAGTGTTTTTGTAGTATTTTTCTAGTCAGATTATCCATAAACAAATCTGATGTGAAATTCACATTTGAATTGTCAAAACCAGGCTCAATGATTTGGCTCAATTCAATCAAATCCGTACTCTAGTTATTTTTATAATGTTCAATTACCTCAAGACTGCCAGAGTTTGTTGTAGTGTTCTAACCAACCAACCCTTGACCACATGTTCCCTCGGTGACGGGTTCGAGCTCGGACTCGGCTGCTGTCAGTACTCTTCCTCTCTGCCTCTCCCCTACATACCTGTTTTCCTAGCAGATGCTTCCTACTGTTCTGTCTTTATAAAATGTATCAAAAAATAACCTCAAGCCAACAACTATGAATACTACCAGGGAATCTCCTCATTTTCACTTTTAAAAATGAGTGTGGACTCTAGATGAATACATTTGTATTTTACATTTTAGTCATTTAGCAGGTGCTTTTATCCAGAGTTCCTTAAAGTACAGTACAGGGCCATCCAACTGGAGAATTTTCAAACACATTCTAATCAGCAACCTTCAGACTGCAAGTCTGACTCCCTAACCACTGAACCAAATGATGAATATTGAAAATAAGGGCACTGCACAAATATTGTCATGGTGGCTTGGTATCAGAATTTACTCTCGGGCCGGGTGTCTGTCAAAGCACTTTGTGACAACTGCTGTTGTATAAAGGGCTTTATAAATAAATTTGATTGATTGATTGATTGATTGACTTGCTAAAGTAATCCACTTTTACTCCTAAAAAATCTCTAATGTGTCCTTAAGCTCTTGACCTGATCAGTAAGATCTAATCACAATTAGATCAAAATGTGTCTGTTAACTGGCTATAAAACCATCATGGCACAATCAGAATGTGGATCAGATCAGGGCAAAGGACACATGTCAGTTGTAAATGGGGGAGTTTGCAAGCTAGCATAAACAGATCAGGGTACTTAACCATAGCTTAAGGTTTTAACCAAGACATGGCCTTAGCTCAGCCATGAATATATATCTTCAGAGCTGCCTGCAACTTAGTGTGCCAACCAGTCAAAGCATTAAAGTGTATATTTGCAGTACAGTAGTGTAGAATAAGAAAAGGATGTCCTGGATATCAGCGCTACACATATTCTCATAGCCAAAGTACCATTTGTGAGAGAATCTGATTTGTTCCTCAGTAATGTGTGCGAAGGTCTCATCATGAAGGTGGAAGAACCGTTAATGGTGGAGGGGCAAAAAACACAACAATGGAAGGGAACTTTGTCTTACGTCAGATTTTCATCCACTGTGTATTTTTGATACCTCAGTGTGACGTCACCTGGTTTGAAGACAGTGGACACTTGCTATCTCCATGTCAGACAGTACTGCTGCAGAGGAAAGCTAAAGAGGGGGAAAGTTGAAGTGTCTGTAAAACTGCAGAGCTTTGCGGATCGGCCATTGCGGTCAAATTTCACCCCTGCTACTCACTTTTATCCCTCATATTCATGCTGATAAAGACTGTTCAGTGAGCCAGGCAGATCTGTGCTGTAAACCTAAACATTTTGATAGATTTTTAGAGGGCATTCAATTTGCCATCATCCGTTGGCACTATGCTATCACAAACATCCCCCCTAGAAAGAAATTGAGCCCCAGCTTGGCCAACTGTGAATTCTCCCCCTACATACCTGCTTCTCTGCTTCCTACTGTCCAGTCATTAAAATCATAAAAATATCCAAACAGAATATTTTAAAAAATACCGTATTCCCAGGCATTTAAAAGCAATACAATTAGTGGAAGAAACAGACACATTCATCCATATTTAATCTTTAATAACAGTAGTTTGCACATGTTCAATGAAAATACACAGACCATGTTAAGTGCTTTGGGACACATACAAACATTCTACTTATTGTCTAGAGCAGAATCACATATTTTAGTTAATAATTTTCATTAGAAAAATATAATTAAAATAAATCTATAATATAAATCTATAATAAAGAAAACCTCAATGACTTTGCAGACAAACAACTAAAACAAATGATCACAGAGATTATGTTCCCCATTATCCTGTGATATCCACGTGCAATAGAAATGTAACATGGAGGGGTCCTACAGATCTGTCCAAGGAGTTGCGGAGCTGCCGACAAGGCAGGATTAGAGAGGGATTTGGGAAGGGAGGAAAATGGGGAAAAATCACAAAAAAAGAAATGAAACATGGATGATTTTCATGGTACAAAACCGACAAAAAATTGTAACATACAGTGTCAGTGTGACCCCTAAAATCCCAGAGTTTGTGTAGATTTCTTGTTGCGTTGCTTTTAACCCTGCTCTGCTTTGGTGAGGCACTGTGTGTCTGTGTGTGTATGTTTACTGCAGACGTTACAAATTTTGCTTCAAATCTCTAGCACATTGCAAGGCAATCACTTCACAGTACACCAATGTTTGGCACAAAAATCTGTAGAATCCACTTAATGAAACCATAGACCCCTTTCAGACCAGAGATAAATTGACATAACATGGATTTAAGTCAATAAAACAGATTTAAAAAAGAACCAATGGCATCTGTTCATTTAAGGCACGTGGGGAACAGCACAGTTGTCAACAGAAAGAACTGAAATACAAATTATTTATTATTTTTAATTCTCAAAGATTATTATCTGCTAAATTGTATTATCTATGAATATACCATCTTCCTAAATTGCATATAATTTGTGTTAGGATTTTATTTAATTGGTCCGTCCCTGCCATGCTGCTTCAGAAACATTCTCCCGATTAGTGTTTGCAGTAAGCCATAGGCTACAGGTAGTCAATGTAGGGCTAGCATCTTTCACAATGCAATGTCCATTGTACGTGGGAAAGTATTATTATGCATGCTCAGAGTGTTTGTGCATTCAATCACTACAATGTAGATCACACGAATTTGAGGCCAAGTTAGAGTTGTCATCGGGCCTGAAAACTGAGCCCGGTCCGACCCAAGCAAGCTCAGATGAGGCCCAAGGCTGGTCCGACGTCACACAAATGTATTAAACCCGGCAGAAAAAAAAGCCAAATTTTAAAAGTAAGTTATAGAATTGCTGCAGCTCCAGTGTGCGAATAAACCTTTAAATACTTATTTATATGGAAAGCAATAAACAGACCTTGCAATAAAGGTGCGAAAAAAGAAAACAAATAATGTTTAATGTTTTTATTATGTTTGGAAATAAGTGCAGGTTCTGCTTGTTTAGAGTTTGTAGACTATAACGAGGAAAACTAACCAATCAGAGTATTTATTTTTGCCATTAAATATTTTTAATTGTTTAACTGAAAAAGATGACGGAAAATCGTTTGCTTCAATCAACTAAACGGTTGCAAAGGCTTGTAGCTACTTTAAGACCATGGATTTTATATATCACTGGATATAACCATGTGTGATGTCACCCATTAGTTTATGAAGATCTGATTTGGGTCTTAGTTGTGGATGTGATGATTTTAGATGAGAGGGAGAAGTAATCTAGCTAGCTAACTGCTATTAAATGGGATGCAAACGAAAAACAGTATTAAAAAAAAATGTAACGTTACTTACCAGAAAAAGTGAAATGCCAACTCCTTTGAGTGTCTTATCGTACAACCGAACGCCATAACCACGCCCTAAACGTCCCTTTGCTTTATCGACAATTTTAAAATCAACAACACCATAATTAAAAAAATTAAGGCAGAAGGCTTAAATCTAGCGATTGAGACCATATACTCATTATGTAAAAGTTTACTGAGTTAATAAATCAAGTATATTATGTCTCTCATTCTCATAGACTATTACAGAAACCAAGCTCTTTTGCAACCAGACGTATCGCCCCCAGCTGGAATTCAGATAGAATGCAGGTTTAAGGCACTTTTTCATTTGTGTCACTTTGCCAAACCAGATGCTCACCCTGTGTTTAGGACAAGCTGCCAAAATACTGTAAAAAGTGTGTGTGCTTACAAGTAGCAGAGAAATTGTATGACTGATGCTGCAGAGAAGACTTGTCTTCATATTAAAAAAATGCACAGCATATTCTGCATTTTACAATCTTAGTGGAGTCACCAGTGGTTTTAACAACTAAATTTAATGCTTTCCAAAGGTCACACTTCCCTTTTCCCTACTGCACAACCATACAACTTTTATGAGCAGTTTTTAGCCTTCCCCTGCCCCACTGCATCCATTCCGCGGACTCCCATATGATGTCGCCATACCTGTTCTTGGAGTTTTGTCTACAAGTGTCACGTTACCAGAGATGCCATAAGTTAGCATCTTGTTCACAAATTATAGGAAGTTCCTCAGTACGACCCTAATGACCAGGTAAAATAAGTTCTGTAATTAGAATGTTTTCTGTTGTTCCAATTGAAGGTAAAACACTGTAAACTTTTACAGTGGATTTCACATCAAATTACAAACTTTTTTTACAGTGTAGTCATGTTTTAGTTTTTCATAGATCACTGGTGAACTTTTTTTACCATGTCAATAGGGTCTTACTGAGGAACTTCCCAAAAGTTGTGAACACAGCCGACTCAGAAAAGTAATCTATTACACTAACTTGTGGCATCTCTGCACATTACAATAATAATGTAATTCTGTAATTTTCTTAACTGCGGGTTTAACATGGAGTGGTTTTCGAACAGTTAGCATACAAAAGAAGGCACTTTTCTGTTTTCCATGTCTACTATTTGGTGGAGATGGTGCTTGGTCAAGGTCAGAGCCAAACATTTCCATCTTGAAGACAACATAAACATTTACTCGCAATACCACGGGACAGCCGCGACTCGATGCATTGGCCATGTGGTCTATCGAAAGTCAGACGATCTAGCAGCTACATGACTTGATTCATGGAAAAGTTTGCCCCGAGGAAGAACTGCCATGCTGCCCTCAGCCTGTGTGAGAGCCTGGGTGAGAGAAAGCATAATTTATAATTTCTGCATTGGTCATATTGTTGTGCTGGATCGATTGATATAGATGGTGACGAGTGTCAGTGTGTCTATGATTATATTGTTGTTGTTATATAATGGATCTGTATCCCTAAAAAATTGTCTGTGCGCATCGTTGCTTCCGTCAGCGGTGTGGAGCTCATTGCTGTTCGTGTATTGCTGGCCATGTACTGTAAGCTGAATTGTTCTCTGAGCTTGGTTGTTATTGCAATCTTCATTTAGGTTTGTGACAGTGATTGCCCCTCTCACTTTCTCTCTCTCTCTCTCCTCTGTGTATTTGTACAACACCTGGTAGAGGCAAGCTGCTCTGTCTTTAAAGTGTTTTGTGGAGCAATGTTGTTTTTTGACATGTTAAAAAAACACATTAGCAGCAAGAGAGTATTGTAGTTACCGGTATTTAGCCTGTCTTTTGAAATGTTTGGTGCCCCAGCAATTCTTTACATATAAAAACACCACTGAAAAGAAGCTTGAGTTGACTTATCTTTAGTACGAAAAAAGCTCCAGGTGAGTCGGAAAGTTTCATTGCCCAGAGCTTATGGTTTGTTATTTTACATATCCAGAAACCAAATCATGCTATAGCAATCGTCAGTCAATAACAATGGGTGGCATCCACACAACCGTTTGTTGATGCAATTGATATCTGAGGAGGGAAACGGAGCCATTGTGTTTAGTTCTGTTTGTAATGTTCCATTTCTCATTTGGGGAGGGTTGTCAGAGTCTGGTTGTTGTTCCTAGTAACCAGCTCTGGTCGGTGCCTCTTCCATCCCCGGCTCAGAAATGTTTGGTGTGGGCTCGGGGGATGGAATGCATGGGTATGTGGTTGCTGTAGGGAATGAAACGAGACAAAGAAAAATAATATTTTGTGGGTACACCACTTTCATTGCAACAACATTTTGGGTCAAAGAGCTGACATAGGGTTAGCGATTGAATAAAATGATAGAGACTGGGCACACCAACATCCAGATGTTTACAAAATGATGTATACTCACTCATAAACATCGCTGTGCTTCATCCTCCTGTAAAACTTGGCCAGTTTGATGGAGAAGATGATGCTGGGGATGAGGAAGATCAAACACCAGCCCAGACTGAACCAGAACGCATTCTGTAGAAACACACAGGTTAATACATAAAGACTTATGAATGCAGTGACTGTTTTTCCTATGTCCAGAATGTTCTCTCACCAAAGACTCTGTCACATTTTTGCAGACTATCTCCTCTGCTGAATCCACAGCTTTTGCCACTGGGCCACAAAGACCAACCTGTTGAGTGATCTAAACATACACACACACACACACACACACAGATGAGGGTTCATTAATCCAAATGTATGTATTAAAAGCAAAAATTGCTTTTGAAAGACCTTGTTAAATCACCCATCCTATGTTTAACCACAACAGGATCCATAAGCACACATTCCTAGACTGATGTTAAACTATACACTCACGCAAATTAACACACACACACAACCAATGTATCAAAATGCAGTGACAAAATATTAGCAGTATGCTAAGTGAACCCACTGTGAAGTTAGCCCAGTCAGCATATGCAGTGATGTAGCCAATCATACAGTCTAGAAACACCTGACTTTCCTGAGAATGACAGAGAAACAAAGAGAGAGTGGTGTAAATTCCAAACATTCTGTTAACTTAAAAGTCATCAGACTCAATGGAGCACAGCAGCAGAGAATCCGGTATAATTCCCTTTAACGATGTGAAGTGGGCCAAGTGAGGTATTTCACTAACAGCTGTGATGTTACACTGCCAAGAGGCAGACAGAGAACTGTTTGATACACATCAGATCTCATCTTTCCGCTTATCTCTGTACAGAAACCCTGAGGCATTAAATCAGTAAAAAAATTTAGTTACTCCATAAGAAAACGAACAGGCAAAATATGACATTGTCCTTTTTCAAGTATGGTGTCATGACTAGGGATGGGTACCGACCCCTGTACTTTTACCGGTACCGACCAAATCACGTCGGTATAACAGAGTATTGGTTCATGTAAAATCAATCGGTGCCACATTTCGGTGCCTGAGGGTGAATCTCTCGCGAGATTACCTCACATTTGCAGCTTGTCAATTGCGTTTTGTTCTCCATTGCAGCGTCATGCAGACAGGCCAACGTGATATCTTAGAAATCCGTGATACTACCACGGACACTTAACTTCAAAGTCCGTGGCAGTTCCACGGAATGTCCGAAAATTCTGTGAAACTGCCACGGATTAAGAAGTTAAGGATCCGTGGCAGTTTCACAGAATCGCATGATGACGTAGCAGAGTGTAAATAGCGTAGATTTTGCCGGATGACAGGTTGGGGATGGTGGGCGGGCGTAAAAACATGCGACTAACACACCAAAGATTGCGAGTTTGAATCCAGGCGGACACTTTACATGTTTTCTATTCCAACGCGATGCAGATGTGTTGCAAACATTTTTTTTAACATTTTTTACTCCCTAAATACAAGTTACATCGAGTTAGCAGCAAGGTTTCTGAGTGGTTAAGGTTAGGTTAGGGGTTTGGGAAAGGCTTAAATCGAATTAACAGCAAGGTTTCTGAGTGGTTAAGGTTAGGTTAGGGGTTTGGGAAAGGCTTACATCGAGTTAACAGCAAGGTCTCACTGTGCGCCAATCGAGGACTTTTCTGTGAAACTGCCACGGATTTTGATGGTCAAACTCCGTGGCAGTTTCACAGATTTCTAAGAGATCAGGCTGAGACAGGCGATTTTTACTTTGTATCTTTACATTAACCATAAGCCTTACCAAACCCTTACCCTAACCTTAACCACTGTGAAACCTTGCTATTAAGCCCATCTAAAATACGATCTTTACTTTCAGTCATTAAATGAATCATAAGCCTTACCCAAGCCCTTACCCTAACCACTCTGAATTAAACCTTGCTGTTAAACCCATCTTAAATATATTAGAAGAACACGTTTTACTGAAATGCTACGTCATGATACTTCCAATTTAAATACATTCATTTTGAAATGTGCTGAGAGACACGAAAAGGAAATGTGCTAAAAAACACAGAAAAAAACGAGAAAATCGTGTCCGTGTACATGAATCAACAGATTAAAATTGTGTGACAAATTACAATATATTACGAAATGCCGTGAGTGCGTTGGTTAGTAACCTCATGCCTAACCTTAACCGTGAATGTTGTAATCATGGTTGTAATATAATTAATTTGACCGCTATGGAATGTGTTCCGGGGCATTCCAGTTTCCGAATACGGGAACCCCCACCAGCACGAGAACACCCATTTGTGGCTGCAGTTGGATGAAGCCGAAAGTGGTCAGAAGTATGGCTACACTTTTCTAAAGTTGATACAGCCAGAGACAACACTTGTTGTAATATTTGTGATGTGATATAGAAAGCTAGCATGGCAACACGTCAAACCTAAGGAAACACCTTCTCAAACAGACAAATCGTTGTAATATTTGCGACGTGATATGCAAATAGAAACTTAATTAAAATTACCCGCAGCTATCAATGTTAGCTCCGAAGAAGTTGAGCCATCCAGGGACAAAACTTCCAGGGAGCCAGCATAACAATTCATTGTCATGTTCAGGTAAAATAATACCTACAGTAGTTGGATAAATTGTTGTTGGAGATAAGTGGGCTTTTCATTACTTTATCATTATAGTATCATTATCATAAGCATTTTAATAGCACATTTTTCACACAGCTTAGGACATGTCGACAACTCATGTTATTTAGCGTTCATCATCATAACAGTATTCGGCTGTGTATCAGCTTAGCTAACTAGCCAACATCAAGCATAAATGTAATCAATTAAGTAATCAGATTTTAATGTATGAACATATGTGTATTTTATGTGCTGCCACCTTTAGCCACATCTCTTTAGATTTTCTAAGTACCGAAATAATTACAGTTGGGTATCAGTATCGAATTCAAGGTATTGGTATTGGTACTGGTATTGGTTCAAATGCGAACAGTACCCAACCCTAGTCATGAAGAGACATGCTTATTTGTTTGGCTTGTGCATGTTTGTGTGTGATTACTTACTGCCTTGACGACCTGTGTTATATTGCTGTTAAGGAAGTTCTGAGCAATTCCAACCTTACTAAACACATTTTTTATTGTGCCCTATAGAAGAGTGGAAAGAGAGGAGATTTAGAGCAGAGATATAGAAGCATTGCATAAATACTTTACATTGTTTGATTAAAGAAGCTTCCAGCTCATTTAATTTTCCCTATTCTGCAGTAGACTTACATTGATCTGCGATGCAATGACACTGAGACTGTTTATGCTGGAATTCAACTGAATCTGAAACATAAAAGACAAACAAAATAGCATCTGTATGCAATATGATTGTTGTGGATAATAATCTCTTCTATCACACAGTCACATGTATAGTAAACTGGATATTATAAGGGACATTTGATGTGGCTATACAGAATGTAAAGAGACGTAAGGCATACCAGTTTTGGGATGATGGTAGTTTCAATGTCTGTCTGGATCTTTGTCAGGTTGGTTGCTTCCAGAACCAGCTCATTCTTAATACTCTGATTTGTCTGTTGAAAAACATATGTTATATTATTTTCTTTGTAAGCACTCGTAAGCACTTGGATGGAGAAATATTTGTGAAAGGTAAACTAGCCTCTTGCCTCTACCTAATAGTTCGAAGTACCTTCCGTTGTCAAGTTGGTGACAAAATGCTTAGGGTGAATTCCAGAAACTTCGGAAGACAATTGTTACTTGAATGTTGTGCTGCATCTTCCACAATTACATAATAAAATCACCATGTTTTTCTTTTGGGGCTGTTATTCCATAAACTGAAAATATGCAGCGCAACTTGAGCAGGTATTTGTTATGTCAGCGACAGGAATCTGCCACGCAGGTATACTCGCTAACTAACCAAGCAGCCTTAAAGGTACAATATGTAGTTTTCCAAAACAATAACAAAAGACGTACTTTGCATTAAAAAAGCAAACATCACTATACCTATGTTATATATATTTCTTAGTTGTGTACTTACATTATCCTAATTGTTTCCAACAACTTTCAAACCCAGAGAAATTTGTAATATAATTCGAAGACACGGGACGTTTCATTTTGTCTTCCGTCAATGCCGTCATATAACCTTTGACTGCTCTAGTTGCTCCAATTTCCAGGGACCCGCAAAACAAAACATGAATGAATTTATATTATTTTTAACAATAAATTACTTTGTCAGTGAACATTTTTTCTGCCGGAGACGCTAGATAGGAAGGTTGTCATTGACGACGATAACAAAAAACATGATCCCACGCTACTTCCTGACGTCATCCAAGTACATATTTTGCTATTGTTTTGATTGAGAAACCCCTGGGGGCCAAAGGCAAGGCAAGGCAAGGCAAGTTTATTTATATAGCACATTTCATACACAATGGCAATTCAATGTGCTTTACATAAACAGGAAAACACAAACATTTAAAACAGATAAAATTAAAGCATTTAAAATAAAAGTGAAAAACAGTTAGAAAAATAGTACAGTTTAAGAAATAAAACAGATTGAACGAACATATAAAATATA
>JACXGM010007798.1:0-30032 GCA_016801145.1 Umbra pygmaea | reverse complement strand
GGCCATCACAGCCTTGACTCTTCTTGTGTAGGCCATCAGAGCCTTGACTTTTCTTGTGAAAACCATCACAGCATTGACTCTTCTTGTGTAGGGTACTACTAACTTGGCATCTACTCCATCTCTTTCAGGCTGGATGTTGAATGGTGCTGCACAGCTTTTTTCAGGTCATGTAGGAAGGTGAAACTTTGCTCCTGCCTGAGTCCGTGTGTGCCTTTTAAAAGTCTTGTCCAATAACCTGAATTTACCACATGTGGACTCCAAGTTGTAGAAACACTGGGAACAGGAGGCACATGAGCACAATTTCGAGTGTCGAAACAACTGGTGTGAATACATACAATGGCATGAAAAAGTCTGTTAAACCTTTGGAACTACCATGATTTCTGATTTTTGGGGGAAATTATGTCACAACATTAGACAAACAGTCTCCTTAAACTAATAGCAAACACATCATTGTATTTCTCTTCTCTATATTTTGTCATTCATAGTGCATACATTTGTGAACCCCTAGGCTAATAACTTAAAAGCTAATTATAGTCAGAAGTCAGCTATTCACAAGAAGCATTGCCTGATTTTATCTATGCCTTAAACAAAGAAAATCTCAGAAGACATAAGATTGAGAATTGTTGAGTTGCATAAGGCTGCAAATGGTTACAAAAGTATCTCTAAAAGCCTTCATGTTCATCAGTCCAAAGTGAGAAAAATTGTGCTCTGTTGCTACTCTCCATAGAAGTGGCTATCTTGCAAAGACAACTGTAAGAGCACAACGCAGAATGCTCACTGGTGCAAAGGAGCATCCTAGTGTACCAGCTGGTCTAAGCATCATACTGTATGTTGACAAATATGAAATTAGGCTATATACTGTATTAAATATATATTATTAAAAACATTTATATCCATACTTAAAAGTCATATTAACAAATTATATTAACCATCAAACCATCTTTTGTAATAAATTGTTTTATTTCCAGTTTGGATTCATCTAATGGAAATTTTCCTGAAGTTATGATTTTGCCTGAAAGAGAAAAGAGAAAATGCAGTAAGCATATGGCAAGGTAAAAATCCTAGAATGGTTGTTTCACATTCACAGTAATGAACAACGTGTGATACAGAGTGCAGTGACAATTCCAACAATGATGAACATGATAATAAATAAAAAATACAAAACATGGCACCAAACAATGACAAATATAAGGGTTTAAATAAAAAAATTGGCATCAAAACAATAAATACACAATGAATACTGTACAATAATGCATAAATATTTTAACCCTAAAGAAGGCAGATTGCCAAAACAAACAGGATTCTTTGCTTATCGACAAGTAATAAAAACAGGTCTGAGGTACTGGTCCCTTATGGTTGAGTTGGAAAAGCATTTTGCATGCAATGGTTGAATTGTGAGTCGTATACACTCAGCCACCATTATGTAAAAAGCATGCATGACTAATTCACTTCACATTTACATTTTTACATTTCAGTCATTTAGCATATGCTATCCAGAGCGGCTTAAAGTAGATAAAAGCATGTTTTAAATTCCATATTGTTTATTTACTATTTACTATTTCTCATCGTCTCACCTTGGCCAGAGTGAGTATGATGCTGTAGAGTAGAGAAAAGAGAAAAAGAATGATGAAGTTGAAGGCCATTTTCCAGTTGTCCTCCCCACCGTCACCCCCGATGGGATCAAACATGTTCAGGTCAAACAACACGCCCTCCTCCATGATCTCTTTTGAGAGGTTAAAGGAATATTTTCAGTTAGTTACAGGAACAGACAAGCCTGATGTCCAAAATAAAAATGATATTTTACAATAGTGAATCTCTGCATGTCAGGTCAGACAACAATTTGAAACCGTCACGTGGCATTGTTCAAAGGCCCCAATGTGTAAGGAAATGAATGGTAGACAAATACCGGGTTTAGATGTGTTTACGGAGAGAGTTTTAGTTGGGTGCGTCACCCTGCATGTGTAAACAGCTCCGGGTGCCCAGTCCTGGGGCGCCAGACTGAGGTGGCTCCAGACAGTGTGCTTCCCGTCTGGGCCCCTGTATGGTGTGCTTGTGATATGTTCTGAAAGCTCTGTGACATTGTCCAGTAGCCAGGTGATGTTGATGGACGAAGGGCTAAAACCAAACACTAGGCAGACTAGCTCCTTGGTGCCCTGGAGCAGGGTGGCTGTTGGTGGGGAGGTCATTACTGAGCCTGGAGAGAGAAAGCATAATATTGGATAAGACTGTGGAGACACTGGGCTGTGTCCCCTGGCTATTGGGCAGTGCACATACAGTTTAAGGATATTTAATAATTTATTGATGGCTTTGGTAGATGTGACAATAAAGTCTGTATTATATATATATATATATATATATATATATACACCGTACTGAGTACATTATTTGCAATTTCATTTAATTGGATGACTGAAAGGTGTGGTGTCGAATCAAGGAACGACATGAAGACTATCCAGGCTGTTTAGCACAAAGTGGACACAGCTCATCACAAGGTGGCATCAGTTCTCACCTAAAGTCACTGTTACTCTTTTCTATTGATTGGTTAATGTTTTCATTGTTCTGGAGCATCTGAAGTGGCCTGTGTTGTCGGAGTCAGGCCTTTGTTAGAATTTCTGAAAATACCACCAACACTGATCTACAACCCAAGCTCATTGCCTTATCCTACATTTTTTGCTTACATGTACAGTGCATCCGGAAAGCATTCACAGCACTTCACTTTTTCTACTACATTACATACACGTTACACCCTTATTCCAAAATTGATTAAATTCATTATTCCCCTCAAGATTCAAACAATGTCCCATAGTTACAATGTGAAAAAAGTGTGTTTGAAATCTTAGCAAATGTTTTAAAAATAAAAAAGCAAAAAAGCATGTTACATAAGTATTCATTCTGCTCAAAACTTTGTTGAAACACCTTTAACAGCAAATACAGCCTCAAGTCTTTTTGAGTATGATGCTACAAGCTTGGCACCTATTTTTGGGCAGTTTCTCCCATTCTTCTTTGCAGAACCACTGAAGGTCCATAAGGTTGGATGGGGAGTGTCGGTGCACAGCCATTTTCAGATCTCTCCAGAGATGTTTAAATGGGTTCTGGGTTCTGGCTGGGCCACTCATGGACATTCATAGAGTTGTCCTGTAGCCACTCCTATGTTATCTTGGCTTTGTGCTTAGTGTTGTTATCCTGTTGGAAGATGAACCTTTGCCCCAGTGTTACGTCCCCCAGTCTCTCTCTCGTTGCCTTATTAGAGGTTCTCTAGATACTGCCTAAGCTCTGGTCAGTTTGGTTTTGTTGTGTATTTAGTGATAGGAGTTGTTAGAGTGAGAGATCTGTTTTGTTGTTAGTGTGAGTGATAGACCTATTTAGAGTGGAAGTGTGTTTATGTATTTAGGGGTGTTGTTGTCTGTGTATTCTGTTGTGACATTAATCCTTTGTTCCTTTCTTTTCACAGGGAGATAGGAGTAGTTTAGCCCTGCTCCGGAGTTTACATTTTTTGCACGTACAGTAGAATAACTCCCCTGTCTAGGCACACTAGTTACACCTGGTTGGGCCACCTACTGTAAGATTGGGTAGGGCACCTTGACCATATGCCTATTACTTTTTTTGCTTTGGTACCACCAGTTCTCCTCATCTCCCTATTTTCTTACCCTGGCTAAATAAAAGAGCAAGTACAATGGTATATTGCTGTCTCTGTGTCCTTACTTGCACCTATGTCCCCATACCTCTTTTACCGACCGCAGGGTGTCCTGGTCAGTGGGTGTGACACCCCCCTCCCCTCCTGGAGAGCAGTGCATAACACCCAGTCTGAGGTCCAGAGTACTCTGGAGCAGGCCACTGAAAAACATGCTGTAGGTGTGCAGGTGGAGAAGGAACGGGTTATGGGCCCAGTGTTGGAGGACGGTATGGGTATTCGCAGTGTGTTGTTGTCTGAGATGTGTAAGCATGAGTGTGTGGTTGGTAAGGATTCGTTGGTGGTGGGCAGGGTTGAGTTTTTGGCGTTTCTGTGTAGTGTGGTGAATGTTTGTAGTCAGGTTAAGGGTCGGAATGCCAGGATTGATGTTGTGGTGGGTGCTGCTAGGGAGTTTATGGGTATTACTGACGTCACGGGGGAGATGGTTCACGAGCTGATGAAAGGGTGGGGAGAGTAGTGGGCTGTATTTTAATTTCTAGGGTGGTGGGGTGTGGTGGGTGGTGTTGAATTCGGAGGGCCATGACTGGCCTCACACTCCAGTACATTTGGTGGCGGTAGATGCACCTTAAGTTGGTTGTGATCCGCCATTAACCCAAAGAAGAAGAAGAAGGAGGGCGCGGTTCATTAATATTGCTGTCAGTGGTAATATTTTGTGGTGTTAAAAGAGCTATTAATTTTGTTTATAAACCTGCCGCGTACATGCTGTGACAAGTGAGTCCCGTCAGTCTGTAGAGTAAACGTACTAAATATATCTGTTAGTTTATCTTTCAGCGTTCCGTGCCGCTGGTGAGAGCACGTAGTAGTTAGGATATTAGATGTGCACCTCGGCGACGGCGTACTCTACAGCTGTCGTGTGTGTGCCCTGGATGAATTGTTAACAATAAAAAAACAGCATCTACATCCACCATCTACCTGTTGGTCTCTCTCTCTACACCACATCTTGCGCTTACTGTGACAATAGGAGTGTAACATAACAAAATGTGGAAAAAACGTTGTGAATATTTTCTGGATGCACTGTAAAACCATACAAATGCATATAGAACCTTTTCCACTGATGATTCTAAATGGTTCCCAAAAGGGTTCTATATGTCACCAAATAGAGATCTCATTCTATGAAAAGGTTCTTCTATGAACCATAAAATGGTTATCTTGTGAGAAGCACTTTTTGGATTCTTTTTGTAAGAGTGCAGTATTTTAAAATAAAATTTAACTCACCAAATACATTCTCTATGGTGCTGTTGATAGGTATGTCAGAGGACTCGTGTTTCACCACACAAGTGTAGGTGGAGTTCTGATCCCATTCAGACTTGGGAACAATGAGTCGGCTATTCATGGAGAAAGTGCTACTTCCTACATACTGGACCGAAGGGCTATTGGAGTAACGAGATGAAGGTAGGTCACTGCCCCCATGCTTCCAAAGAACTATAACTTCAGAGGGGAAGAATCCAGAGACTAAGCATAGCATTGTAGCATTTTCAGAACCCAACACATCTGAATCTGATGGCCCCACTAGTTTTATAGAAGGTGGTTTGGGATCTAGATGGCAAAAAAAAGGAAACTATCAAATCAGTCTTTTACATAGAATTAGTGAATGTGCAATACATTTGTTTGACTTTGATATGGTATATGATTGAAAAACATTACATAGTAATGTAAAACTGTTACTGTAGGTTATGTGTGCCAACCAACCTCTGCATTTCGATATATGCTCCACCTGGGCTTGGATAGAGCAACGATGCTTCACTTCACAGGACACAATTTGGTAAGCATGCCAAGAAGTCGCAGAAACGTTTATCATGATCTGCAAAGTCTCTGTCCCATTGGAATGTTCAACGTGGAACTGTTTGTCTCCCTTTTGAGAAGCCCCACCCACCTTCCAGCTGACAGAAAAGTCCCCAAGGCTGGGACCCACCAGCAAACAGGTGACAGGCACCTGTCCATCTGTCCCCAGGTTCTGAAGAGGCGGTCCATGTAAGTACACCCCAACTTTCTGGGATGATGCTGGAGTCACTGAGATGAAAAGGGATTGTGGGTTTTAGGCCAAGTTCCCGACACTATCAGCAGGGTTCAAAATTAACTTTTTCATCCCCCGGCCAAATGGCTAGTGAATGTTCAAATTTTACCAGCCACTCAATAGATTACTATTGTTTTGTTGGCGGTGGAGTGAAGCAAATCGACCAGCCACCTGCATATTTTACCAGCATTTGGCTGGTAAATGGTGCTAATTTTGGACCCTGACTATACAGGGCCTTCTAAAAAAATTAGCATATTGTGATAAAGTTCATTATTTTCCATAATGTAATGATAAAAATTAAACTTTCATATATTTTAGATTCATTGCACACCAACTGAAATATTTCAGGTCACTGATGATTGAAATACAGCTCATGAAAACCCAAAATTCCTATCTCAAAGAATTAGCATATCATGAAAAGGGTCTCTAAACGAGCTATTAACCTAATCATCTGAATAAACTAATTAACTCTAAACACCTGCAACAGATTCCTGAGGCTTTTAAAAACTCCCAGCCTGTTTCATTACTCAAAACCGCAATCATGGGTAAGACTGCTGACCTGACTGCTGTCCAGAAGGCCATCATTGACACCCTCAAGCAAGAGGGTAAGACACAGAAAGAAATTTCTGAACAAATAGGCTGTTCCCAGAGTGCTGTATCAAGGCACCCCAGTGGGAAGTCTGTGGGAAGGAAAAAGTGTGGCAAAAAACGCTGCACAACGACATGAGGTGACCGGACCCTGAGGAAGATTGTGGACTAGGACCGATTCCAGACCTTGGAGGACCTGCGGAAGCAGTGGACTGAGCCTGGAGTACAAACACCCAGAGCCACCGTGCACAGGCGTGTGCAGGAAATGGGCTACAGGTGCCGCATTCCCCAGGTCAAGCCACTTTTGAACCAGAAACAGCGGCAGAAGCGCCTGACCTGGGCTACAGAGAAGCAGCACAACAAAACAACAACAAATTTTGCATGTCATTTGGAAATCAAGGTGCCAGAGTCTGGAGAAAGACTGGGGAGAAGGAAATGCCAAAATGCCTGAAGTCCAGTGTCAAGTACCCACAGTCAGTGATGGTCTGGGGTGCCATGTCAGCTGCTGGTGTTGGTCCACTGTGTTTTATCAAGGTCAGGGTCAATGCAGCTAGCTATCAGGAGATTTTGGAGCATTTGATGCTTCCATCTATTGAAAAGCTTCATGGAGATGAAGATTTCATTTTTCAGCACGACCTGGCATCTGCTCACTGTGCCAAAACCACTGGTAAACGGTATACTGACCATGGTAGTAAACGGTTTACTGACCATCCTGGGCCTCCATCACACCTTAGCAGCGCCACAGGCTGATTGCCTCCATGCCACGCCGCATTGAAGCAGTCATTTCTGCAAAAGGATTCCCGACCAAGTGTTGAGTGCGTAACTGAACATAATTATTTGAAGGTTGACTTCTTCTTTTTTTGTATTACAAACACTTCTTTTATTGGTCAGATGAAATATGCTAATTCTTTGAGATAGGAATTTGGGGTTTTCATGAGCTGTATGCCAAAATCATCAGTATTAAAACAATAAATGACCTCAAATATTTCAGTTGGTGTGCAATGAATCTAAAATATATGAAAGTTGAATTTTTATCATTACATTATGGAAAATAATGAACTTTATCACAATATGCTAATTTTTTGAGAAGGACCTGTAATACAATACATTCTTACATTTTTGAATAATTATATAATATAGGCGTATTTCACATCATATTAGCCTGCATAAATATTACCTTCACAAATACTGATGTTCTCACTGATGAGTTTGTCAAGCTCATTGTCAATGACCTCACAGGTAAAGCAGTTCCCCTCTTTCCACTCCTTCGCTGTTACTGTGATATAGCTGGTTACTGCCACACGTCCGTCTTCCCCCATCCTAACATCATTAGCTGCTGCAGGTATCTGTTTAGATTCTGAAAGCCATTTAATCTTAGGGTTCAAACCCCACCCAGAACACACAAGTTTCTGGTTCTCTGAGTGTGAACTCATATTAGTGGGGACTACATAGAGCTGAATGGAAGGTTCCTCTGGAAACAAAAAACAACATTTTACATTTAAAATCAAATCAATCAAAAATGTTTGTAGGTCTAAACTTTGAAACAAAGATGTGTCATATGCTAAAGAAATACCAGTGAGTTACACTCACCAAAAAGCTTTCCCAAGGAATTAGATTCCCAGGTCTTAGAGAAGCCTTGGCACAATTTACACTTGAAAGTATTGTTTTTCAAGTGTGGTTTTTGTAAGGAGAAATGCCTGGTGATTGAATGGGTGGTTTTGGAGATGGGCAGATCCACATACTGTTTGTCATATAATTCTCTCCCATTAACCTCAAGATTGACATAGAAGTCACTGGAAGATAGCTGTGTGATGTAACATTCCAGCACAACTCTGTCATTGTTCAGTAAGTCTTGGAGAGACCTCCTGATCACCACTGTTGGAGTTTTTAATGTAGCACCTGGAGAACACACACAAAGGGATCAACACGAGAGTGGGCCACTGATCTGGCTTGATGAAAATGAAAGCCTTGTTTTTTAAGTTAATGTTTTTAAGGAATTAATGTATTTAATACTGAATGCTTTTCTGTATTTCTCAACCTTTCACATTGATGGTCTTCTGTGTGAACTTGAAGCAGTGATCTTCAGCTTTACATGTTATGTTGTTCAGCTCTTTCCATTGGTCTGATTGAAGAGTCAGGTTGCTGATGATGTTCTGACCTGTTCTGCTCTCTGTGATCCCAGTCTTTATGTCTTTTCCATCCTGAAGCCAGTATATTTTGGCATTAACTGCAGTCTGGACCACGCATGTAGCTGTTACCACTTTCTGTTCCATCACAGTCCTGAATCTGGGGGTCTCCAGTTGGATGGATGGGACAGACAAGGGATAAGCTGTGAGCAAATCAGATTGAGAAGTCACAAAAAATGTTAATATTTCAATGCAAATTTACTTGAATTTTACAACTATCTGTATATGTCCTCCGGGCATGAAGTTCTCACCTGAGCAAATGCTGGTGGTCCCAGAGTAGGATTTGCCATTGTGAGTAGCCTTGCAGGTGACTTTGGAATCATTTGGAAATTCTTTCTGTTCCAGCACCAGTCGGCTGTTCATGTTGAATGTTTTTTTACCATCTGTATGTTTCGGATTTTCTTGGACAGTGGGTTTTTTAGATTTGTTATCCAGCAGCCAGTCTATAGTCAGCTCCTTGGGGTAAAATTCCGTCAGGAAGCAGAAGAGTTCAACTGTTGAATCTCCCTTCCAGGAAGTGTACAAGGTAATGTTTGGTGGTGTAGCTGGCTGTTCCACTACAAAGCAGAAATTATATCAGTAGGCCCACTATGAATAAACAGTCATTTTAATTGTTTGTTACCTTAAGATGATGAGCAAACAAACGTCTGATTGTAAACTTTACTTCAACATAAACTTACCCTTTCTCTGGACTTTGAAGAAACTCATTCAAAATTCTGCTGACTGTAATAACATTTCATATTGTCTAGATGGCGCTATAGCCAAACAGTGTATTTGGCTGGCTGAGTCGGCCCTAAGATCTGGTCATGGTAGTGGTCAGATATGGCATTGGAGCATTGAGACACACAAGTGTCAGAGCAGGACAGGCTTCAGCAAACAGTTTGTGAAACAAGCGGAAGCGTGGGGTAATACCCAGGTCCCCAAAACGTTAGACAAAAAGAAAAACAGAAGTGAAACACAACGTTGAGCAACAATGTGTATCAGAAGCCAGGTGTGAGGTCTGGTCCTGAACGAAAACAGCTACCATTTACATGTTTCAGAGCTTTTGCATTATGTAATTTCATACCACTTGGTGTAACTGTTATTCTCTTGACAACACTTCAAGTTATTTCTGAATAGTTTGCAAGTGTATCAAGCCTCATTGATTCCAGATGTGTTTATGCAGAACACAATTTGCAAAGACAATGGAGATACAACTACTAAGATGAATTATTGTGGATTCACCTATCTATTATTGTTTTCTAAAAGGAATTATACTAATAAAACCGTAAACCATAAACATACACAGATATACTGAATATTTGAATGCAAATTCAACTGTAAAGAAACACAAGTCACAGTGGTTTACTTCTGTTTCAAATTTAATGATCTAAATATGGAGTAAAATATTTACAAATCAAATTTGTACAGTGAAATATTTCCATTAAATGAAACACTATAGACAAAGCAGAACAGTTACAATATATCAATAGATAAAAAGGTTGAAAAGATATGTTCTTCAGAAAACAATTCTTTATTTAACCTGTAATAAGAAGAAAATAATTGTTGTCATTACTTCTTCAAAAATACATTTTTCTAAGTATTTAATAACTGTCGTGCCTATAGGATAGTAACATTGACAAATATTAAACTTGTTGTGTAGAATACATTGACGTTTGTCTCACTCCTATGGCTTTCAGAAAATTACTTAACATAAATAAACAGTCTGCTATATTTTGTGGTTTTACTAAAAACTTTAAAACATTTTTTTTAATTTTAGTTATCCTAACAAGGCATTACCTTGATGGCTGTTGCTCCAACACCGTACAATAGAGTTATGAGGAAGAGTATGATGAAGGTGAACGCTGTGTTCGCCATGGTGTCCTTGTCCTCAACTATGTTGTTGTATGTGACCACAAAATAATCTGCATTGAAATATCAGAACAGTTTCAGACAGTAAAAAGGGTCAGAAATGGACATGTCTCTGGCTTAGGTATCAATCATGCTGTTCTGTGGTTTACTGTAGATAAGGCTGTGATATTTAGTAGAAAATGGTGGCAACCATCAAATGTGTTCGTTGTTAATTTAAAGTATATTAGAGAAACAGCATGCAACCAAAACTAAATATTTAAAATCTAAAACATCAGTATATCAAGCAGTTATGGTGACCCTGACTTGCACGGAGACCCATAAACAATAGGAACTTCAATGTGTTCTTTGATTGGCTTGCTTGGTCAATAAACTGTAACTAGATTGATGAGTCTACAAACCTATATTTGTCGACATTGAACTATTATACATAGATAAACCATTTAGACTGGTGAGATCTAGTAGAGAAAACAGAAGTGCACGAAGCCAAACATAAAGACACAACAAAGTCAGACAGCTTTGCTCTTAATGATAGTGCTAAACTGGATTCCTGCTTTATTATCTAAACTTTTTATGATCATGAGTGGATGGCACATAATGGTTAAAATCTTACAGTGTGAGTGGGAAAAAATTCTATGCTTCTTGATAATCATGACCTATATGTAAATATAAAGCAATAACTCTATGTTTAATTTATCCATTAGCATGGTTCTATTAGTGTGTGATGTCTACATTGGACGAGCGGACACATGAGGGGACAAATTAGGGAACATACATAAGTGGAAATATAGCACAGGACATACACCAACAGGATAACTGATTTATTGTTTTTATTTAGATTTTTATTCTGCACAAAGAAGACACACAGCTTGTCATGTCACAAACACGAACAACCATAGATGTAGCACATCACAACACAACACAACATAGTCTCTACTAGGCCTTGCAGCCGGGGACGTTCAAGCTGAGGTTGACAAGGTTTGGTTTGTTTGAGTTTTTGTCCAAGGTTCTGACGAGCATCTTTGTGGATTTTGGAATGGATTCATGGTATACTACACAGCTGTAAACTACACCATCCTGGTTCCAATCATCCATGCTTATTGTGAGCTGACTATAAAGAGAGTAATAGGTCCTTCCTGTCTCAATAGCACTAGTGGTGTTGTATTTGTACTTGTCCTTTGTGACTTTCTCATCGTCAACAAGCCAAACAACTAAAAGATCTTTGGGGTAGAAGTCTTTGACGTAGCAAGTCAGGGTCACCGTGTTACTGCTAGTTTCGTCTGAAGGAGCCAGCAGAAACACAGATGGACGCTTATTTTCTTCCCCTAAGAAGCAACAAGAGAACAGTTATGCCTTTGTCAAAGTTCTGTATCATATCTGTTGGAAAAACATGAGCTTTTCCACATAATCAAGATATATTCCTTTAGAAATGACTGCTTATTGGTGTGCTTCGGAAACGACACAATCACCTAGACCAGGGCACTCAACCCTGTTCCACAAGAGGTCCAACTATTATCTAGCACATCTGCTTTCAATAATAATCCATTGACGAGCTGAATCAGGTCAGTTATATCAAGGGTTGCAACAAAACAATATACATGATGGAAATTCTCCAGGAACAGCCTTGGAGTGCCCTGACATTGTCTATGTGGCTAGCTGTAAGGCAAAATCGTTATGCAAGCAGGTCAATTCTATATTGTCATTTTCTATACAGCAATACTTTTAATTTAAAATTAGTGACTCACCATTCTCTCTTTTGTAAATCTTTTCCTCTGTACCTAGAACTTCATTGTGCTCAACAACACATTTGAACGATGCCCCACTCTTCCACTCTTCTGCAGTGATTTTAAGTAGTGCAGAGATGTACTTGCTTTTCTTTAGGTGGTCACCTGTATCCTCATAGATGGTTTTTGTACCATCCTCCGTGATCCACATAATTTTGTTGAAGCCTAGTTGGTCTGCAGTGACCACACATTCAATGGGTATCTGGTCTTCTAAGAAGATGTTCTCGGGAGTTGGTTCAATGAATTTGAAGGTGAAACGTACGTCACAAGTGGAAACGCCACCTGGGGGTGTTGTGAGCGAACACAGGGAAGAAGTTAAAAACATGTGCATCACACCCCTTTATCAGCACTAAAATATTTATTTGTTTTAAGGTTATTTTAGGTATGTATGAGGTATTTTTCAAGGTCATTAATCTCTATCAATTTGTAATCTATCAGTTATAATCTATTGCAAAGTAGTCTTATATGAAATGTAGCCTTCCAAGTGTTAACTGTGGAGAATACCTAATACCCAAAGACGGTCTGAAACAGAACAGCTGAGGACTGCTTTAAAGTATCATAGCTATCATATGGGGACATTTAGATGGAGTTCACTTACCAGAGTACTGCACAGTCTTGGTCTGCATTCCAGTACTGTGCTTAAACTGGCAGGTGTACTTTGCATTAACATCTGTCCACTCGGTGTCGTTGACCTTTAAGAAGCTAGTTGCGCTGTACAAGGTTTTGTCCTTGTACTTATTCACATCTTGACAGAAGCTGGTCACTCCCTCATTTATTGGATTATCATTCTTCAACCATGTAATCGTATGATCTTTCGGGGAAAAGTCTTTTGCTAAGCAGGCGAAGGAAGCCGTTTGATTGTCTTTTATCTCCTCATTTGAAGGGGTCATTACATAAAGAGATGGGTAGACGGGCAGAGGCGGGGCTGAAAAACAAACATACACATATATGTATGCAGAAGCTGATAAACGGACGTGTACACAAGCATATGCAGAGGCTTAGAGAGAAACAAGTATGCTGAATGGAAACGTGTTAAAATGGCTATGAGTAAAGTTGGTGTCATAGCAGAGCCCCTGAAGAAGTCAAGTCCCATAATTTCCATGCACAATTCTCTTGACTACGATACACTTTATTAATATCTGTTTTTCTTCTATTTCTGTTTACTGTGTGTCTGCATTAGGAATGTTGCAATAGTGGAATTTTTTCAAAGCTATGCCCATAAATTGCCTTGAATTGTGTCACTTCCTTATCGACTGATAATTTCATGTCTGCAGACTACCGATGATTCAAAGTTGAAAAGTAAAAGATCAAGCAGGTAAAACTGGACATCAAAAGATTATGCATGCAGAGCAAAGCAAATAAAGGTCAACACTTCATGCTGGGGAACCATGACACTCCAACCCATATCTTTACACCACAGCCAGACTTAAAACCAATATGCGTTTTTATACTTTGAAAATTATTTGATTAATGTTGATAATGGCATAACTTTTCCAGCGAGCAGTTTTCAGTTTTTCAAAATTCTTGCAGTCGGTTTTAGCTATCTTAAGATCATGCCAGTTATTAGCTATTTATTTTAGTCCTGTATCACGTACATTAAAAATACATGAGTTGTATATTTAGAAGATGTGACCTTATACTGTATGGTCTGCCTAGGCTAAAGATGGAGTTAGAAACTGACAGGAAACTAACACCCTTGAGTAACTTATTTTTTTTCTGTTTCAATGAAATTTGATTAAATAGGCAGACCTACTACCATAGGCAGACCACTACAAAATGTATATTTTATATGTAAATAATGTTAGCAAAAATTACAATACAAGATTTACTTCATTTTTTTCAATTTGAAATTACATCTTGTCATGCTTCAAGGTTTATAAAAACTTGTTAATGTTATTATGCATGTGAATGCATAAAATGCTTTATAAAAGTAATGTAGATTTGTAGTCCATTGTAATTTGGAATCAGAGCAATGATAAAACAAAAACATAAGCAATTTCTAGATACTTGAATTGCTTAGATTTCCATCCTATTTTTTAGGAGTTAAAACATTTAAACAAAATTCTAATTATCTGTGAATTAATCATCAATGATCATATAAATATGTTTACTACCCTAGTATATATAATGTAGATACACTACCGGTCAAAAGTTTTAGAACAACATGAAAATTACATCTTTTGTTATCTTAATTCATCAAGATGGCATTAACTCTGTTGGAAATTATAGTCAAATCATGATAAATTATGGTTGAGCTAACGGTTTCATCATTAGAAACTGAATTAATAGCTGCTGAAAATTTGGTTTTACCATTGTATGTAAACTCTGATAGAAATTTGCAACATTGGTAATGTCTTGAATAACTTTTTTTATCCATTTACTGCTATCTTAGTAAATTTCTATGATAAACATAAACATCCATGTTTTAAAACATATGACCTGTAGAGTAAATACGAATATAACATAATAATGCATTATGGTTTATTTTAAATTGCTTGATTAACTGATTACATATAAATATATGAATACAGTTGTCTTACCTGGCTTCACAATGTCCACAGTCACCTCCTTTGAAGTAGATGAATGTTTCACACTACATTGGAAACTTCCCTTTTCCCAGTCCTTACTCTTTACCTGGAGCTGACTAACTCCAATGTATTTAGAATTACTCTGTACTGGAGGGTACTCGATGAAATCAGTCAGGGCAGTCCCGGTTTTGTCCTTCCAATTGAAGGTGATGGCGGGAGGTGTGAAGCCAGTGGCAATGCAACCCAGAGTCACCATGTCTCCACTCCCACCACATTGTGCCAGAGGGAACACAGTCGGGGCAGTTGGTGAGGCTGTAGGAAGAAGAAATGAGTCATCAACCAAGTCCAAAAATCAATAAATTCCAACTTAGACATAGGCAACATGGCTATAAAATAGAAGGAATTTAAAATCAACCAATATTGACCAAATACAGGTGAAACATCCTCTTGACAATCAATACTTTTTTTGCATTAATTAGGTAGGCTAGGTGCACAATGTTATTTACTACCAGACATTATATAGGATAGGATATAGGATTTTAAAATACATTTTTCAATATTAGGTAAACAAGTTGAATGTGTTATCATAAACACAATATGAACTGATAGATGGCAGGAAGTTTTTACTGTTTGCTATTTTTTATTCCTTGATTGAATATACTTTCTGACATGAGATTAAGGCTTTACTGTAGCGCATATAGTCAACAAAATTATTCAATATTTTTGTGAATGACATAACACATTTTACCAAGGCTCCAGAACATCTAATTACCATCCTCAATTACATAGAAGAAAAGGAACATCTTTTAAATTGCATTTTACAATTTAATTTTATTGTACATTTATGCTATTTCATGTTTTACTGAACATTTGGCACTTTGAATAGACACTATTATAGGCATGCGTCTCCATTCTAGACCAAAATGAACAAATTACGCTAGGCTATTTGACAACCTAAAGCAGAAATATATCAACAATTTTAGCATTTATTTTAAAGAGAGTAGAGTTGATAATCTTACCTGATGAAATTGTGACCATTGTACCTTTTCCCCAGTAGTCAAAATAACCATAGTAGTCACAGTGCAAACAACCAATATGCGCTATGCACAAAAACTCTGATATTTTTTTCATTTTTAATATTTGGTCAGGCTAATGATTAAGTTGTTTTTGTCCAGATTATGAATGTTATATCATACTGTTAAGTGTGCTTTTTCCATTTTTAATCAATAATAATAATAATTCTGAAAAACCTTGATTTGCTTGACTTTTTAAAATGTTGTCTGCCCAGACTTTGAAATCATAATATCTTACCTGATGTAACTGTGACCATTGTGCCTTTTCCCCAGTAGTCAAAAGCAGCATAGTCACAGTGTAAACAACCAATATAGGCTTTGCACAAAATCTTGCTGCAATGTGTTTTTACTTGTTTTTATGTTTTATTATTTGGTCACACCAATTATTTTCTGTTGTTTTATTCTAGATTATGAATGTTATCTTACTGTTAAGAAAATGTTAACTTTATAATCAATAATAGTCATCATTTTGATAGGTCTAGATGTATTTGTTATGAAAAATATGTCTACCTAATATATTAATCATACATTTTCTTACCTGATGTAACGGTAACCATTGTGCCTTTTCCCCAGTAGTCAAAAGCATAGTCACAGTGCAAACAACAATCAGAGACTATGCACCAAAACTTGCAGCAATGTATTTTGTCTTGTATTTATATTTAGTTTGTTGTCTTACCAATTATTTTCTGCTGTCCAAGTTTTGAGTATTATAGCAAAATGTTAAATTCACTATTAGCCTTATGAATTATAATTATCATAAGTTTGAAAAACCTAGATATATTTTACTTTTAAAATGTCAGTTCCAAAATTAATTACATCAATCGATCTTACCTGATGAAACGGTTACCATTGTGCCTTTTCCCCAGTAGTCAAAAGCATTGTCACAGTGCAATCTTTTAACATATTCCAGTCACAAAAACTACTCGCAAGTTTCATACAAACCAAAAATTTTCAGTCATCATGAGAGACTTCAAATTAGAGTGAAGACTCAATTTTTAAGTTATTATAATTAGAATTTTCTTTTACCTGTGGACACAGTTACCATGGTCCCTTTCCCCCAGTAGTCGAAGTAGTTGTCACAGTGAACGGTCTGGCCAATACTTCGTACAAAAAATCATTCTAGGTAATAAAGTATCCTGAATAGTTTCTAGTCAGTAATAGGATCACTTCATAGATCTGAAAGTTAAAGCTACTTACCAGACGTTACTGTGACCTGAGTTCCCTTTCCCCAGTAGTCAAAAGCCCAGTTGTCACAGTGATAAAGGCTTATCTGCCTCTAAACTAAAAACACCTTTAATCCCAAATGAATTGCTTCTTTAACTTTAGTTTGTAGAATGTTGATGGTTTGCTCAACCCATGGGGAGACATGCTTCCTATCCACACATACAGTTTGAATGCACTAAATACATTATTGGCTGAAGGATTTTGAATACGTAGTTTCTTGCTCTGCTTTTGGCGAGTGGGCCTTTGGATCTTTATCTTTATTGTCATTGTGGAGGTTGATATGAAGGAAGCATCTTGACAGCTTGTGTCAAAGATTTCTAGTTTTCCTGCTTGAGATTTAAACACTGTCCAATGTCTGTGCTGCACTGTCAAGATAATGGCAGACCACATGTGTTCAACTAATTTGGCCAACTGCAATCATAGAACTTTGGATTTTGTTCTGGGAAGGAAATGTGCTATTCTGTGTGGCAATGGGGAGGGCAGTAGCAATTTTTTGGAGGGAGTTTTCAGTTTGTGGGTTTATTTAATTAATTTATTCCATTCTTACCTGCTTTGTATTATGATATGAGTACAATCTGAGCTGTGTTCAGTAGCCTATGTTTTCATCATGTATAGATATAAAAAAAATGCACTACTGAAATACAAACTAAACATCACCTGCTTATCTACCTTCTAATTGCCGGGAGATTTCCCAGCATACAGTGTGCAGGTATGCATAGGAGTTGCACAACTTACTGTATATATTCTGTGTCTAAGCCACGTAAAGAGCATAGTTTCTCTATTATGTACCGACGTTGTGCATATCTGCTTCACGACCAAGAAGAGCGGTGTTACCGCTATAAAGAGATCATGAAGAAATCACCTAAAGACTGGAAAGCTGCTACAGTAATGCCCCTATTCAAAGGGGGTGACACTTCAGACCCAAACTGCTACAGACTTATATCCATCCTGTCATGCCTCTCTAAAGTCTTTGAAAGTCAAGTCAATAAACAGATAATACACAAATTTGAGTCCCACCCCAGCCTCTCTGACATGCAATCTGGCTTCCAAGCTGGTCGTGGGTGCACCTCAGCAACATTTAATGTTCTAAATGACATCATAACAGCCATTGACCAAAGACAATACTGCACAGCTGTCTTCATTGACCTGGCCAAGGCTTTCGATTCTGTCAATCACAGCATCCTAATTGGCAGACTCAATGGCCTGGGTTCCTGAAATGAGTGCCTCGCCTGGTTCACTAATTATTTCTCTGATAGGCTTCAGTGTGTTAAGTCAGAGGGCCTGCTCTCCGGTCCTCTGGCTGTCTCTATGGGGGTGCCTCAGGGTTCGATCATATTCTCTGTATACATCAACGACGGTGCTCTTGCTGCAGGCAATCCACCTCTAAGCAGGCAACACCATTCTATATACATCTGGCCCTACGTTGGAAAATGTGTTAGAAAATCTCCAAAAGAGCATCAACAACATACAACATTCCTTCCGTGGCCTCCAACTGTTGTTAAACTCTGGTAAAACCAAATGTATGATCTTCAACCGGTCACACTCTGCTCCTGCCTGCCCAGAAAGCATCACCACCCTGGATGGGTCTATGCTGGAATACATAAAAAATTACAAGTACCTAGGGGTCTCCTTTTAGACCCACATAAACCATCTCCAGTCCAAGATCAAATCTAGGATTGACTTCCTTTTCCAAAACAAGGCCTCATTCACACTTCCTGACAAACAAGCCCTTGTAAAAATCACCATCCTCCCAATGCTTGACTTTGGTGATGTTGTCTACAGAACTGCTTCAAACTTTCTGCTGAAGAAATTGAATGTAGTATACAACAGTGCCATCCATTTTGTTACCAATGCCACATATAACACCCACCACTGCAATCTCTATTCACTAGTTGGATGGCCCTCGTTACACACCCGGCACCTGAACCACTGGTACCACCTCATCTACAAGTCGTTACTAGGCAAAACACCACCTTACCTAAGCTCATTAATATCCATAGCATCACCCACTCTCAACCTGTGCTCAAGCAGATGTATCTCCCTAGTCGCTACAAAAGCCTGCACCTCATTTTGCCTCCTCTCCTTCTAATTCTCTGCTGCTAATGACTGAAATAATTTAATTTAATAACTCGATTCTACTGTCCCCATCACTACTTTTAAAGCATTACTTTCAAATCTACTGACTGACTGCTGCACATGTTGACTCTACCCCCTCTCCTGCCCGTTTATGCCCTAGCGTACTCATCAAAGCCTTAATACGTATTGCACGTAATCAACTGCACAGCTGTCCTTGTATAATTAGCACTTTACCATATTCAGCCACGTTCATCATGTTACCTATCCTAGTGTTATTTCTCTTGTACTGCCACTTTACATTCCAATAATCTACCTTTGTATTCTTAGACCATATTTGCACTGAATGTAGAGTATTTGTCTATCTAACATAATACCGTTTATATGTGTAATTGTTTACCTAAATGTTTGTTCTCTGTGTGTAACTTAATGTCACCTTGCACCTTGTGCCTTATCTTGGCCAGGTCGCGATTACAAATGAGAACTTGTTCTCAATTGATTAACCTGGTTAAATAAAGGTGACATTTAAAAACTGGGTGTGGTAAAAGTAATTTTTGGCTGAAATGCAGTCGAATATTTAGTTTTTTGTTCAAATGTTTTTTTTATTGAGAGAACTGGGCCCGGTTCCCCGATAACGTTCAAACTTAGCGCGCTAAGAAGACTCAAAAAGATATATCTTACCGAAGTTGTTTATGTTCCTAAGTGTGTTCCCCGAAGTGTCCTTTAGGAAGCTTCTTAACGTGCTGCCTCTTAAGTTCGACGTTACAAAGGCGCTGTCCCAAGGGAAGGTGCTGAATATGTTGTCACCGATTGCTCAGGAATCAATTTTTCACTTCACGAAAAGGTGCATTATGTGTTAAGAAAGGCAACATGTTCTATGTAAATGAAACATTCCTCAAATTATTCCAGTAACATTTATTTTAGCATAGTTTAAGTTATCAGTAAAATATAGACTTATTAATTCAATTATCAAATTGTCCGTAATGTGTTCATACGATATGTTGTGACTGGTAGACGAACCGGGTATCCCTCGCTAATCATTCACCCTCCTCTCCCGTTGTGCCACTTGTCCCGCTTCTTGACGTGGGTTTAACGATTTAATGTAATACACTTTTAATATCAATGGTAAGGTACTCTACAATCAGAATTGATTGGCAAGCAGCTTCAGTTACTTCTGTTTAATGTGGTTTTGATTGCCATTGGTTAATGTTTACAATAAAAAGCAACCTATCTACAATAATCAGAGAGAGGGAGAGTTAGATAGAGAATAGGGTGGGGAAGCAACGTAAAAAAAGGGCACCAAGCTTCTCGTCAGAGGAACTTGAAGTTTTGCAGGACGAGGTGAGCTTGCACAAGGTGACACTTTTCTAGCTTTCGGAATAACTTGTGCAACAGCAACAAAAAAGAGCTATGGAGCGACATAGCAAGGCTGCCTCCGGATCAGGCACACCGAGGTCCTGGCAGGACGTCAGGAAAAATCTCAAAGGGGGTTAAGTTTTGCCGAATAAAACAATTGACATGGAGTAAACGGCTCCGCGGCCGGCGCCATCTTTGATTTAATACAAGGACACGTTGGATCACTGCCATAGTTGGTCGCTTACTGGACACCACCATGCTTACCCATTTATAGATCTTAGCCATTTAGAGCCAAATTGTTTGCCAGACTTTAATTATCAAAAGTGATTGCCAATTTAAACGCTTTAATGGCATTACGAAATAGCCAATTACCACATATTAGTTCTGATACCAAATAAAGTCAATTTCATAAATAGGCCTGTATCCATTGCGACCATATTTTATTATTAGTCTTAAAATGTCCATAAAATCATTGTTGAGCCAAAACATTGTCAACATACCATAGTTTGACTTGTACTGCGCTGCACTGATTTCTAAAGACTGCTCCACAGTGGCATTGACTAGCGACTTGAGCTCAAACAACGCTAAGAGAGAGCTTACGAATGGTCCAGACAAACCTTACGAAAGTGTGACTTACAGAAGATATACTTAGCGTACGAACGTGTCGGGAACCGTGCCATGAGGTTAAGAGAGAGGTTAAGGAATAGGTTAAGAACTACTTAGCGATAAGAACGTTTTGGGGAACCGGGCCCTGTTATGTTTGGTGTAGGTTGTTGAATGCAGTCAGAAGCTAGTTTATAACAGCTATAGTTTACTTAAGGAGTCCATATACAGCAAACAAGAAGAACTTTACCAAAGAAACACTTGTTATTATGAGGACAAACAAAAGGGTGCACATCGGCGTAAATATAACTTAGCTAAATATTTTTTTATTTTTTTTATTCAAACTTTATGTATACAGGGAAAACAGGCTGACACCTAGGTCTCTTTTTAGGCTGTGCCCTGTGGATACAAAAAAAACATGTACATTTATTATGAAGACAAAAAGAAAAACAAAGACAAGGAATAGTTCAACAAAAACAATTACACTCAACAACATACTGAAATAGACGTGTTAGACATACTTTACTGAAGGACTAGAACTCAAGGAAAATCCCATAACACGTCTTATTCCTCAAATCGACCAGTAGACAATAACCGACAACAAACAGAGAGTGCAGTGGGTTAATAGAGGAAACTTGATTGAATGACAATGTCCAGGTGTGCGTAATCACACACTGATGGCTGAGGAATGGTGGTAGCTAGTAAACCGGGGCACTGGAAGACAGGAGGGTGCATGGAACAGCACTTTCCGAGATGAGAAGAATAATCATGGAATAGGCATTAATACAAAATATTCCCTCTTTTGATTTTCCCCTCTCCTCCCTCCTTCTACCCCTTCTTAAAGCAAATGTAACCCTACAACCCACCCCAAAAAGGATCTAGACACATAAGACATAACACAGTACTACAAAGCAAAACACGCATACAATACACACACATACATCATGCAATAAATTAAAGAAATACATGTACAGCCTCAACAACGTTATTCCAGGCATGAACAGTCTCCCACCTGGCCCCATGGATCCATGCAGTGGAAAGTTCTAAAATAGTAATATCCAGGAAGGAGTGCACCCAGTACATCCAGGGGAGAGAATGAGGAGGCTGACAACAAAGCGCAATACATTTTTTTTGCAGTTATGAGCCCAGCCAGCCAGCCAGATACACCTCTGTTGGGAGGACAAGTCTAGAGATGAGTCATCAATCAATTAAATTACCTTAAGAGAACTGGATATAACTCTCTCAAGAATGTCAGACAGGGTTGAAGAGACCCGCTTCCAGAACGTGGCCACATTTGTTCAGAAGTCACATAATGGACTCTGGGCATATTTCATCAGATATCGGTTCAGAGGGGTTAAATACAATTTTTCCAAGTAGTGCAAATCGCCAGAGAATTGTAATGTAGGATGTTATAAGAAAAGAAGAATATAGTGACGAGATCATAGTCCTCATTTGACCCCTCTTATCCATCACGTCATGAAGAGTGTGCGATGGTAGCTTAGTCCCCCAGGGCACCCCATTAGCATGCATTGCAGAACGCAGCTGCAAATAAAAAATCAAAGAGGTACCAGTACAATTATACTGCAGTTTCAAATCTTTGATTGTACGGAGGTAATATCTATAACGATATCAGTAAGAACATGAATACCTCTATCTCCCATTTAAGGGAATGAAAACAGGCAGCCATCAGTCAAAAGTGTGTATTTACAGTGCCTTGCGAAAGTATTCGGCCCCCTTGAACTTTTCAACCTTTTGCCACATTTCAGGCTTCAAACATAAAGATTTAAATCTGTACACAAACAAAATTTATTGGACATTTCAAACTTTTTTAACAAATAAAAAACTGACGAATTGGACGTGGAACATTATTCAGCCCCTTTACTTTCAGTGCAGCAAACTCTCTCCAGAAGTTCAGTGAGGATCTCTGAATGATCCAATGTTGACCTAAATGACTAATGATGATAAACAGAATCCACCTGTGTGTAATCAAGTCTCCGCATGAATGCACCTGCTCTGTGATAGTCTCAAAGGTCCATTGAAAGCACAGAGAGCATCATGAAGAACAAGGAACACACCAGGTAGGTCCGAGATACTGTTGTGGAGACGATTAAAGCCGGATTTGGATACAGAAAGATTTCCCAAGCTTTAAACATCCCAAGGAGCACTGTGCAACCGATAATATTGAAAAGGAAGGAGTATCAGACCACTGCAAATCTACCAAGACCCGGCCGTCCCTCTAAACTTTCAGCTCATACAAGGAGAAGACTGATCAGAGATGCAGCCAAGAGGCCCATGATCACTCTGGATGAACTGCAGAGATCTACAGCTGAGGTGGGCGAGTATGTCCATAGGACAACAATCAGTCATATACTGCACTAATCTGGCCTTTATGGAAGTGGCAAGAAGAAAGCTGTTTCTGAAAGATATCCATAAAAAGTGTTGTTTAAAGTTTGCTACATGCCACCTGGGAGACACCAAACATGTGGAAGAAGGTGCTCTGGTCAACTTTTTGGCAACAATGCAAAACGTTATGTTTGGCGTAAAAGCAACACAGCTCATCACCCTGAACACACCATCCCCACTGCCAAACATAGTGTGGGCAGCATCATGGTTTGGGCCTGCTTCTCTTCAGCAGGGACATGGAAGATGGCTAAAATTGATGGGAATATGGATGGAGCCAAATACAGGACCATTCTGGAAGAAGAACCTGATGGAGTCTGCAAAAGAACTGAGAGTGGGATGGAGATGTGTCTTCCAACAAGACAATGATCCAAAACATAAAGTAAAATCTACAATGGAATGGTTCACAAATGAACATATCCAGTTGGCCAAGTCAAAGTCCAGACCTGAAAACAATCGAGAATCTGTGGAAAGAACTGTAAACTGCTGTTCACAAACGCTCTCTATCCAACCTCACTGAGCTCGAGCTGTTTTGCAAGGAGGAATGGGAAAAAAATTCAGTCTCTCGATGTGCAAAACCAATAGAGACATACCCCAAGCGACTTACAGTTGTAATCGCAGCAAAAGGTGGCGCTACAAAGTATTAGCTGAATAATTTTGCAAGCCCAATTTTTCAGTTTTTTATTGTTAAAAAAGTTTGAAATCCAATAAATTTCATTCCACTTCATGATTGTGTCCCACTTGTTGTTGATTCTTCACAAACATTCCAGTTTCATATCTTTATGTTTGAAGCCTGAAATGTGGCAAAAGGTTGAAAAGTTCAAGGGGGCCGAATACTTTATCAAGGTACTGTATGAAAAATGGGAGAGTGCCATTTGGGACCACATTTTGAGTGTTTTTAAACTGATCTCCATTTTGTAACTATAGGGCCACTACGTAACTTACAAAGCTTTAGGGGTACTGTGGAACTAATAAAATCCTGGAGTCTATGTTGGAATACTATGCTTTCCTCAACTGCTCACATCTCACTAGAGACATTCTATGTTACAGCATGCTTCAAATTCTCCAATATTATCCCAGTCCCCAAAAAGTCAGAGATCAATGGACTTAAATACTACAGACCAGTTTCCCTGACCTCTGCTGTTATGAAGTCATTTGAGGGCATTGTGCTGTCCCAACTCAAAACCCTCACTTGACCCGTTACAGTTTGCCTACAGAGCTTGAGATTGAAATATTACAGTAACTGTGTTAGCCCGATCCATGACTGAATCAACTGAGCTACTGTCGATAATATAGCCTAAGCTAGCTCAGTAGCAAGCTAGCTAGCATACTGTAGCTACAACTATTATACAAGTAATTTTGTTTGCGATAAAACCATTCTTGTTAGTGTTATTGTACAACTGTTCAACTGACTCGACATACCTCTGTATCCATGGAGTTTGCACAGATTTGCGCTCTCACTGTCTCAAACAGGCTTGTCAATTCTGGTTAGAACAGACCAAAAAGTGAGAGGCACTATTTGAACACATATATATATTGAGAAATGTATGCTCTCTTACCATTGCAAAATATTTTTCTATGTTGTTATTATTTAAAAGAATATGTGCATCTGATACTGGTCTGCATTGAAAATGATGGGGCGGCACCACACCACTTTGAAAAAGTACTGGGGCAAATGACATCTCGCAACATGTCTCCCAGCGGCTAGTAATAAATATATATTTTTTAAAAATTACCTATGATAAGCAATAAATATTAATCTGATCAGTTACATTCATTTTTATTTTATATAGTTTTTCATAATCAAACTGTAAAGCATCTTAGGTCTGCTGTCGACTGTTGTGCAGCCCCCCAGCTTCTGTCACTTAGGTTGCCTATATGGTCACGCCGGGCCTGCTGGTGTTTGTGCATGGAGGTAGCAGCAAAACCAATTTAAGCCACCTAAAAATATTTAGCCAATTTTCACCGCTTTGCCTTGACGTCAAACAGCCGTTTCAGATGTTAGAAACCCTGCCCATTGCTACCACTGGCCACAATAAACCATCTACTGTATATGTCACATCTGGCCCAGGGTGGGCTGCAATAAAGACTTATAAGTTGTAGTAGCTTCCCTATGTGTTTCCTTATTTTGATTTCTACCCTGTGTGTGATTGCTTCCCAGTGAGTAATGTATTATGTTATTGGTGTTTCAGTGCTATGCATGGTGGTTTAGTTATTCTGTTTAGTTTCACATGTTTCGATAATAAACGCCATTAATTTATTACATCTCCTTCGCTCCTGTCTTTATCTTCTACACCAACAAAGGATTACCATGACAGTATAAGTGATACTGTATATGCTCTCCGAATGAAATAAAGAAAAATAAAATGACAGAGAGAATGAATGTAATTTCATACCATGCAGAATACCAATTAAAAGCTAGGACCTCTAATGAAAATGCAAATATTGGCTATACTCACAAAACACACACATATAGGCAACAGCCCACGAGCCGCAGACACACCCACCATTGCAAACAAATAGTGTTATCCCCTACAACCAATGGCAGGGGAGAAGGAATGAGAAAAAAAGAAAGCAAATACCAATATTGAAGCACCATGCTCACTGATTGATCGGATACTACCTGTCGTATTGGGCTCTAGAGGATTAGCGAATACGAGACAAAAATTTAAAGATGGATAGGGTGTCATTCATAGTAAAAATCAGGGCCATTTCTAAACTTTTTGGGGCCCTAAGAAGGAATTGCCTTGGGGGCCCCATCAACTGACTTAGAGGAAAGCATTTTCATGGTATAGTATGAATGGCAGTGTAAGTATAATGATAAATATGAGTTACCTAGTAATGCTAGTAACTTTGTTTAACTCTCCAATTGACCCGTTGCAATGTTTAAAAACACAGCAAAAATATTTGTAACCATTTCTGCTGGGATTACTTATTGTAATAAAGATGTAAATGCAAAATGACTAATTTAATGTGTTTGCAACCCCCACATGGGTTTTTATGTTCAACCCCTCCATGGATGTGTATATTACACATATACTGTTCAAACGCACCATGGATGTGTATATTTCACACGTACTGTTCAACCCCTCCATGGATGTGTATATTACACACATAGGGCCCTATCTTACACCCAGCGCAATTGACTTTTTACACAAACGCATGTATCATTCCTATCTTGCACCCAACGCATATGGGAATTTTCCATCCACAGACGTGCGTCGGTAAATTAGGGAATGAACTTGCGTTCGTTGGGCGGTTTAGCGGAAAGAAGAGGCGTGTTCTGGCACAAACGTTCCCTGGTGCTATCTTGCAGTTCCTGAAAACAATTCCGCCACTTACCAGGAAAAACCTGGTTAAAAGTCAGTGGCGTGTTATTTGTATGCTATTTTAAGGGCGCATGCTTAACCATAATGTAGCATGTGCCAACCTAAACACACCCCTTTGCGTATTGATAACACGACTTTACACTTGACATTTTCGTGTTATTCATACGCCAAATTCAATTTTCGCGTGCCATAGAGACGCCATAAGTTTATATTGGGAACGGTTAAGGTTAGGCAACACCTTACACAGAATGGTTAAGGTTAGGCAACACTCCAGTGTGGTTAAGGTTAGTGTAAAGGTTAGGTGAATGTTTAGATATGATGTTGGTGTATTTATAACAGGAAAAGGTTTGGCGTACATATTACACGCCACTTTGGCATATCTATACCACGCAAAAAGTTAATTTGGCGTCTCTATAGCACGATAAAAACAACATCGTGTTATATGTACGCCTTGGAGTGAGATCAGGCTGCATGTGCACAACGTGTATACACTTTGCTCCTCTCATCTACACAAATGCAATTCTTTATTATTGCAATACATAATTACAAGGAAAAATAATACCACACGAGGGAAGACATTGTGGTGTCTGAAAATGTGAAAAAATTGGTATACATCTAGTGTTCACATTTACTCAAATTATTCCGAATGGAATATTTGCACTGATAAACATCAACCTCAAGGGAACCCATTCAATCAACAAGTACACAAGTAATTTGCAATGCTAATAGTCAAATCATCCATGTCTTTGCGAATTACTAATTTCAGGACTCATTTATGGCAACTTTGCCATGAGGAATCCCCCCTTGGATGCCCTGGCAGTACGGTCCCTGGCGCAATTGCACTTTGGGCGTGTCCAAATCCACTTTTGGTAGTTTGACAGCGATAAAAGAGTCCATGCGCCGGGCACATTGTCTAAAAGGGTTGTACTATGTGTCTTCATTAATTCATGGGTGTGTTTTGGGCGTAACATGCAGGAATCCAATCAGAGATTAATCTCCCATTCCCTTTAAGAGCCAGGCGTGTTTGTACCTTTTGCACATTGCTATTATGACGGCGGATTTGCACCGTTAAATTTTATTTGTAATCTTTTGCATGTTCGTGTGCTGCTGCGCTTCCCTGTGTGTATGCAACAAGCATAGTGTGCACGTGCTGTGCCTATGCCATAGATGCATTTGACTAATTTCCTGTCAACATAAATATGACGTGCTGCGCCATTGACTTCTTTTTGTTGGTCAATGGCGCGATCACCCAATTGGGAAGGTAGGAAAATGTAAAAAAATAACAAGAAGAAACAATACATTTTAGCATGCAGTGTGAACAAAGCTCTAGTCACATTATTATTGAACTACAATAATACTGTCACGACTCCTTGGGACTGGTTCAGGAGTCTTGGCATGACATTGAATTGTATTATGATTATTTGAATGTATTTGTTATGTGTTTTCTATTGTGCCCAGTATTGGGTTAATATGGTTTGGCGCACCGTTTTCCGGATACAATGTTATATAGTCGTGTTCGGTGGGTAGTTTTATGCACGTGTGGCGAATTAAGTGATTACCGCTACACTTATTGGAATTTGGCATCATTGGCATCATTGGTGTCTGAGAAGGCGGTGCTCATCATTGAAAGTGAGATCTCCTGTGTAAAGGGTGAGTCCCCTGATATGATCAACAAAGGATTATTGTTATTTGCCATTGTAGGAGGTAGGGATCCACCGATACCGATACCAGTATCGGTATCCGGCCCGATACCGATACCAAGCTCATGTTCTTGTACTCATAAAATCCCCCCGATGCCAAAGACTGATACCTCACGTGACATAACTGACATAATTTTTTTGTGCACAGAGACAACGGCGGCAGCAGCAGACACAATGTTAGCCTCAGCGGTGTGGAAATACTTCAAAATAAATGACAACAACCCACACATTGTGAACTTCATGCTTTGTTCTGCATTATTATCAAGAGGAGGTGCGAAACCCAGTACATATAATACCAGTAACCTGTTAAAACATCTGAAATTAAAACACGAAAATTAGCACTGAGAATTTGTATAGGTATCGGTATTGGTGAGTACCAGAAAAAAAATATCGGTACTCGTACTCGTACAACTCCAAGTACTCTAAATTGTTGTAAGTGCCTTCCTGCATTCTGGTCTCCATTCATTCACCCTTCAACACTACCCATGTTGTGACAAATACATTGTTTTGCACTTGGTTTGGTTATTTTCAGGACATTCAACCTATAGTAAGCTACCAAACTGTGCAGCTTGTTTGGCATAAATTGTTCATTTTGCATACATTAGGAGATTGCAGTAGCGGCTGCTGGTCTTTCAAAGTGGGAAAGCTAATTTTCGGCATACATCATAAAAAAATCTATTTATTTATACTTAAATTTTGCCCTTACGTTCCTTTTAAAGAAAATGCTCTGTGACCCTGTTGTACCAACTGCCACCCTACACATTTAAAAGCATTTGGTTGCATCTGAAGTTTCTGACTTGACAGAAGAAAATCTGTACAGTTTGTTTCATAACTGTTGGTGGTTTCTGAGGGCTCCTTTTGCCCTGGGTCCTGAGGAGGTTTCTGTCAGTATAACTTTGTCAGTGTGGCTGTGTTTGAGGAAGCACCTGTTCCCTCAGTGTGGTAGGTGACATGGTTAGTTTCCTGTTTTTTACTGCTTATTACATTAATAATATCCAGTGTAGATATGCTTTACCACAAGACCAAAAGATTCCCACCATGTATTTTATTATTTTATCATAACACATCCAGCCCAGGGAGGGCTGGAATGGAAACATGAACTGAGAAATGGACTATTCATTATATTATGTGTTTATTGACTATTTTGGTTGTTTTTGTATTCATTATTACTTTGGGGATTTATGTTGTATATGGGTTTATGGTTTTTATTTTTAAGTGTGCGCCACTCCCTCTTTTACTTTGCTTATTTGGTTTGATTGAAATACTGGTTGGGTCTAATTACTAATTGCTTACGGCCGGTCTCCTTTCTTCCCTATTTAGTGCTCAGTAGAACAGAGAGTGGCGCAAGAGATTGATGAATGTCACAATGGTTTGTTTATTGTCAAGTTTGTGACTGATGTCCAGGAGCTGTACATAGTTCATGTAAGTTGTGAAAAGTGTAGTTTAGCTTGAGTGTTTTATGCGTACACTCTGTGTATATCAGCCGCGGTTGGTGGATCTTAATTGGGGAGGACGGGCTCGTATTACGCTCAGAACCGGAGTGAATGGAATGGTGCGCAACGAACAAAACCAATTGTTTTTTTGATTTGCACACATTCCATTCACTCCGGTTCTGAGCGTAATACGAGCCCGTCC
>JACXGM010007797.1:7923-30132 GCA_016801145.1 Umbra pygmaea | reverse complement strand
TACAGAGCGTTTTATTATTATCATTATTACTATTACTATTATTACTATTGTCATTCCTATTTTAAAATTCTATATTGTTGTAATTCTTGTTTTTAAGCCCACTGCATAGAATCGCCGAGCCATGTCAATAAGAATTTCTCTGCATAGGATGATGTATGTTGTTCAATGCATATGATAAATAAACCACTTTGACTTTGAATTAAAGCAAAAGTTGTCTCTTAGTATTAAATCATAGGACTGACCAACTCTGTTATTATAGTTCATTCATTTTTTAATGTTTCCGATCTGCTGCCTTTTTACATTACTTAAATGCTGTAAGACAGAATGTGTAAATAAAGCTGGAACAAATATAAATATATATTTAATGGGTTTTGATTTTAGGCTGTAAGACAAAAACGTGACTATTTCAAAGGGGTATGATGATTTTCTATAGGCACTGTATTAGGCAGCAAGTGAACATTTTGTCCTCAAAGTGGATGTGTTAGAAGATTTGAGTGACTCTGAAGAGGGCCACATTGTGATGGAGAGACGAAAGGGTCAGAGTAGCTCCAATACATCTAGATGCGTTAGTTTGACTTCCTGATATTTATTTATCCTGTTGTATTCTCCTATTGACTCGATTCAAAGATCGACTCATGTTAAACAATAACATTTAGTATTTTCAAAAATGTTTCAGTGAAGTCACCAAAGGTTTTTTGGTAACTTACAGACAGTGGCCGAGTTGGAAATTACCGAACATTCAGAAAAGATGTATTTAGTGATTGTCATGTCAGAAACACGAGTGGCACAATGATTTTGAGCTTTTTAGTGATCTGGTTCTGGGGCTTTCCTTTAACTTTAACCAGGTAGGCACATTGGGAACATCTTTTCATTTGCAATGGCCAAAACAAAATGCAAGGTGCAAGGAAACATGAAGTTACAAATGAATTTACACACAGTACAAATACAGAGTGCAGGATATTCAGAGTATGCAGTAGGTGTCGTATACTGTACAGTCAGTGCAAATAGGGTCTAGAATAGAGAGTTAGATTAGTCAGAATACAAAGTGGCAGTGCTAAAATAACACTATAGGGTAGGTAACATAATGAGTATAGCCATGAACATAGTAATGTGCAAATTATACAAAGACAGCTGTGCAGTTAAATACTGAACAGTATGTGCAAGATGCATTGAGGGTTTGATTTACATTTACATCATTTATCATGTGCTCTTACCCAGAGCAACTTACAATTAGTACAGGGACATTCCTCTAGAGCAATTTAGGGTAAAGTGCCTTGCTCAAAGGCACAATGACAGTTGGCACAGTTAAGAATTAAACCAGCAACCTCCTGACTACAAATCTGACTCCCTAACCACTGAGCCATCTGCGGGTATGTCAACACATACAATGGTCTGACAGTAGATTTGATAGTAATACTTTAAATGTAGTGAGAGGGACGGAGGACCTGAGCTTCAAATATTTGTTTTGGTTGTTCCAGTCATAAGCAGCGGAGAACTGGACGGAGAGATGGCCAAGTAAGGTATGATATTCCTGCTTGAGCATAGGTTGGGAATAGGTGATGCTCTAGAGATTAGTGATCTTACGTAAGGTAGGGTTTTGCCTAGTATGGACTTGTAGATGAGATGATACCAGTGAGTTAGGCAGAGAGTGTGTAACGAGGTCCAGCCAACTAGTGCATAGAGGTTGCGGGGTGGGTGTTAGGTGTAGGTGACACAATGGATGGCAGTATGGTAGACTACATCCAATTCTAACGAGAGAGTTTGAGGCAGTCCTTTAAATGACATCACTGAAGTCTACTATTGGAAGGATGGTCATTTTCATCAGGGCATGTTTGGCTTGGAGATTGAAGGACTGTTACGGAATAAGAAGCTACTTCTAGATTTGATTTACTTTTGGATTGAGTCTAACCATTGTAGGTATTTGTATCTACATATTCTAGTTCAGACCCGTCCAGAGTGGTGATGCTTGTTGTTCTCACGTCTCACTTTGTCATATGGAAGTCAGTGTGCTGCCATTGACAGGGAGCATGTTTCCTGTTTGCACTCAAGGCTAAAAGGTTATAATTAGACCCTGTGTTCACGGTTTGTCACAGGAATGCAGGTCATGCCGTTTTACTTATGAAACGTTGTTACACACCAGCTATCAAGTGGGTTCAGTAATCAACATTGACCATTTGTAGTTAAAAAATAGCATTCATGTAGCCAGTGTATGGACTGGTATACATTTCAGTAGTAAAATAACAACACTTTTCTTGCCTTTCATTAAAAATTCAAAGCCAAACAGTACATTTAAAAATGTGGATTAATAAAAATACTACTACCTACTTTTGCAAAAGGTATGTATACTAGGTTTGTGAGTACAGAAAATCGTTTTCATGGTTAAGGTATTCAATCAGTCTGGGTGGGAGGGGGAAGGAGTCCCAGATGTTGGGGTCCCCCAGTCTCTTTGGAGTCATCATTTTCCTGATCATCAGTCTGCACAGATGTGTCAGTGATCGGGGGTTTTCTTGGTCAGAGATGTAGGAGAGAAGAGATATTTCAGGTTTTAATGTAATCTTTGTTCTTTCATGGAGCAAGGCTATTATGTCTTTGCATATCCTAAACCGGTATCTTGTTTTTTAAGATGGAATCTCATTGAATTCCATACTCAAACTCACCACATATGTAACATAAATCTGGCCACTTGTCTTTCTTCTCTAGGATTAGTCTCAGGTTCGGACAGAGAGACACATTGCTGACATAGTGTAAAAGCATCCACACAGCTCTTCCAGCCAAGTGCACCAGCCAGGAAACGCTGACAAAATCACAGAACTAGAATACAGAGATGACAAAAAAGATTTGTTTAGACATTTACTGGTTAATATGCAGACTAAATGACAATTTCTGGATTTGATCATGTAACTCACAGGAATCTTTTCTTGATGGTCAGAATCAGCCTGGTCAGTTAGGTCATTGCATGCGTTGTCATGGTTACAGCTGAAACATTTATCTGCTTCATAGCCGCTGTTGAGCAGCAGACGCATCATCATCTGGTCCTGCAGGCAGTACTGGAGAGCCGTGGGGAACACGGTGTCACTCACCACTGTGAAGTAACAATTGACGTCTGCTTGACTTGCCAAAAGCAGCTTCACAATTTCATACCTCCCAGCTCTCACGGCCACCAGGAGGCAGCGTAGAGGATCGAGGTCAGGTTTGGCTCCTGCATTCAGCAGCATTTTCGTGCAGGTCACATCTCCATTGGACACAGCAAAGTACAATGCACTTTTTCTCATGTCTCCATAGTTTTCAGAGATGTGAAAGTCTAGGAGGGAGTTCACATCAAAGCCCTTTTCCATGAGTAGCTCTAGACACTGTACTTGGCCTCCGTCGGCTGCAGAATGAATAGGGCTCTGGCCTGACAGTCTGATTGCCCTTCTAGTGGTTACTGGAATAAAGGTTTTCAGTGCCCTGATGGAGATAATAATTTTTGATCAGTTAATTAGTTCATTGTATTTAAACCTACATGTCTGTTAAAAATACTCACAGGTAATGGCCCAAGTATGCAGCTCGATGAATAGGTAGCTGTGAGCACAGGCTTGGCACATTGGGATTGGCTCCATTTTGCAGAAGTAGTTCTATACATTCTAAACTCCCAGATCCTGCAGCATCAAACAGTACACTGTCCCCATTGGGTGCCTGTGCATTCACATTGCCACCTAGTTGTCGAGAGAGGAAGTACAGCTTTAGCTTTTTGGATTTTCTCTGAAAATAATGAAGAATCTCAATTGCATTTCCTGGAATCTCACATCCTCTCCATGTCTCTTTCCCAAAACCATTAGAATGAGCAGGTCAGATGTCCCTTCCCTCCAACAATTATATAGGATTTAAGGAGGCAGGGAGAGGGAATGCATTTAGTCAAGGAAATAAAACATACTTGAATTCTCACCTTATCGCATACGTCTTAAGGCTTTAGGGTGTTTTATGAAATGTGTTGAAAGTTCCGTCTAGCCAAGTCAGGGTGAAGCGAATGTGTTTTACTCTACTCACCATTGTGAATGAGGATCTCGAGGACGTCTGAGTGGGCATACTCTACTGCAATGGCCATTGGAGTCACACCGTCTTGATCTATTTCAGTGACCCGGCCTCCATGTTGTAATAGAAGCACCATTATATCAGGGCATCCCATCTTTGCTGCTTCGTGCATGGCAGTCCACCGCTTCAGACAGACCTGCTCCACGCTGGCCCCTCCCCTGAGCAGGGCAGCTGCCACATCATACGAGCCATATCGAACAGCTGACTGGGAGAAATCAAAACTAATGCTTAGTATCATGGGGATAATTATCGTGGTGATCATTTCAAAACTCATACTTGTTGTGACAAATACGTAGAGGACACCGTCTTAATAGCATTCTCTGTTACCTAACAATAGAGGGGTTTCATTCTTGCTGTTGGCGGTATGAGGAGACACTCCGTGGTCAAGTAGTAACGTCACATTGTCCACCAGACGAGCCATAACTGCTAGAGTTAGTGGTGTTTCTCCCATCAGTGTCTTCTCCTCCAGAGACAACATGAACGATGCTTTTGGAACAACCCAACATGTCATGAACCAGTTCTAGTTAGTTGGGACAATACCATTCAAAATGTATCAAGCCGTATGGCTGGTAAGTCAGTAAACATCCACATCCATGCCAGTAGATTTATGAGATATACAGGCCATGAGGTTATTGTTCTGTAATATCCTACCATTCATCACTTTCTCCAGCACCTTCACCATAGGTTGGACAGCTGCTTTGTGCAGAGGGTACCAGCCACTGTCATCTGTCTCATTGAAGCCTGTTGGACATTTTGTCAGCTCTTGGAGAGCGAGTATGTCACCTAGGTTGATAACATCATTAGTGTAAACCACATTGCTACACATTGCTAATTTACGTTGTCAAGTACTCAGACATAATTTAATATAGCTAACACAGAACCAGTAGGCATATCTTCAGCCAGACTTAAATAGCTTTTCAGCCTATCTGATGCAGACTTGCTTGTCATCTTTAGAATATTGTTTTGCTAGACGACCCATGCACATTTTAGATTTAGCAGGATAATTACTATTTCATTTTTCTATTTTAAAACAATAATGAAAATGAACTATTTATATTGATTATTTTAATTCTGCTAATTTCAAAGGTCCTAATTACTAAACACATTTTTATGTATATAAAAATATATAACTTTATCACACAAGATATAAACCAACTGTAATTTCTATTTCCAAGTATGCTTTTATTTATTTTCACGTTTTTTTAAAAACATATCACCTAAAGAGTTGTTTTCGCCTTGGAAGATGTTACACTAAATATCCATAAGTATGTGGACACCCCTACTAATAGTGGAGGAGGGATAATGGTCTAGCTCTTTTCAGGGTTTGGACAAGGCCCCTTACTTCCAGTTAAAAGGTCATTTTAATGCTACAAGATACAAAGACATTTTAAACAATTGGGTGATTGTTTGGGGAAGGACCTTTTCTCAACAGAGCCCAGAAATGAACACCACTGAACACCTTTAGGATGAACTGAGATTTCGAGACAGGCCTTCTCATCCAAAATTACTTGCTCTTTTGGCTGAATGGGCACAAATTCCCAGAGACAAACTCCAAAATGCCACTGCCACCAGGAAGAGAAGGCAAAGGATTAAGATAAAGCCTATGTTAAACAATATTTAATTTATATCCATTATGTAATACAATTACTGCGATAGACGAGTCCCGGATTGCTGGTGTTTTGAAAGTGTCTGAGGTGGAAATCCATTTCTTTATCTTGGCCAAGTTGCTGTTGTAAATGAAAAACTCTTCTCAAACTGTCCACCTGGTTAAATTAAGTTTAAATAAAAAATTAAATAAAAAATTCCCCAAACAGCCTTGTTGGTAGGCTATTGCAGACAATGCCATTGTGTTAATATGCACCAACTTGCATATTTAACATTCCAGCCTCCACTTGATTGGTTGATATAAATCAATAAAAAAAAATTAATTTTTTTTTATCGAGTGGGAGTGACTTCTGGACAATGATCACAAGCACCTCCTTACAGAGTTGACAGCTCCTATAAAGTTCCACCTCCAAAAAATTCAAAACAATGTAGGACACTGTTATCAACGGTTAAAGCCTGATCTGAATTAATCATGGCCTTAACCCAGTTCTGGAATATAAAAAGTAAACGAAGTGGAGTATCTCCATAGAAAATGTATTCATTCCAGGACTAGATTTAATCTGTGTGTGTACACCGGCACAAAATATATAAATGATTCTTCCCTATATTGTCTTTAAATCCTCCGAAGTCAATCGAGAGCAATACCACCTAACTAGCTTCAATTGATACAGATTGGGCAATATTCTGTCAATGATAATTTTTTATTTTGAATTCATCCAAGTATATACACAAACAATACATGCTAGATCATGCTAACCAGCTTCTTACATCGGCTACTCCCTGGATGAGTAAGTACTTAAACCCAAGACAATGCCCTGAGCTAGTTAGCCATTCTGTAACGATACAATTGCTCTCTAAATCCTCCAAAGTTGATTGAGAACTAGACCCTCTATCTTGCTCCAGTTGATACAGATTGAGCAATATTCTGTCAATGATATTTTGTTTTTGTACCCAATAATTTACACAAACAATACATGCTAGATCAGCCTTTTTACCTCTGCTAGTTCTAGATCCTCTGGGCCTGGCTTTTTTCAGAAACTAAAGAGGGTTTTCATACACATCAGTCTATGGGAAACTCAGTTGATCTAACAAACATACAGTTTCTAATTATCCTTTTGGCTGGAGATGGTTAAAAGCAAAATTTCAGCCCTGTCCCACTCTGGACAACCAACACTCTTTCTCTCTGTTGATATTGCTTGGCAGTTTCCACAAACACCATCATTGCAAGTTCACCCTTGGTTACGGTGGCCACATCCAAAGCAGTGCCTGCAGGAACTATTATTTTATTTTACCATTATTTAACCAGGTAAGTTGACTAGGAACAAGTTCTCATTTAAAGCAACGACCTGGGAGCAATTAGGGTAAGGTGCCTAGCCCTAGGACACAACGGCATTTGGCAGAGTCTGGAATCGAACCAGCAACCTTCTAGACTTGATTCACCAGATATAGCTCCTACCATTGTCATATTTCTTCTTTGCTGTATACTGGCTCAAACATGTATGATTGTATATTACCATTCAATAACACTTGATCAAAATTGAAATCGTCCAGCTCTTTGGGTATTTTGTCACTTGCACTAGCCATTGTAGAAAGCAATATCCGTCTCTAACTTCACTTATTTACGTATTTAATGGAAGAATGCAAGCAAAGAAAACCATTCTCTAACTCAATATGGAAGTTGTGTTTAAGGACAGCTTTCTCGAATCGACTCCATTCTCTAACTCAATATGGAAGTTGTGTTTAAGGACAGCTTTCTCGAATCAACTCCATTCAGGGGCCGGACGAATTAAGATCAGGAAGCTCGCCAAACTGGTCCCCTGAAACTAGCTGTATTTTTTATAAAATAGGTCACTGGCCTCATTTCAGTAGACTTGCGGTGAAGGTCTTTGGATTTACAATACGCACTGAGAAGTTGTTTTTAGAGTCTGACAGGTGAGAAACCAGCACATTCATTTGGGGGTGTTTAGGAGTCTGGAAGGATATTTTAAGGGGAATACTGGTATAATAATGCCCCCCTCCCCAAACAAAACACAGGCAAAATTACATTGTGTTTTATAAACGCCTAGCAGGTAATTCAGATTCTACGGCAAGATGTGATACAAGCCGTCATTGTCACATCGGCCCCCAGGGATGAGTGCAGGAGGCGCTCTGACTCTCCAGAGTACTGACTTTTTCTATGTTTTACCACTGTGCATGGAAGGGTTCCGGGGTGGAGTCCTCTAGCCACCTTTATGCTTTCACACGTAGCAGGTGCATTCAGTTTGGCCTGATTAAAGGCAGGGTGGGAATGGGTATAAAAACAGTGTTTGGGCATTACACATTGTCTGTTCTTGTTTGAATCTGCGTCGTATCGCTGAGTCTGTGTTTATGCAGAAGCTTTATTTTTTGAATCATCTATTATTAAACACTCCTAAAGAGTTCTCCTGCGCCTGTCTCCTGGTTATTTATCTCCACGCACTGACAGTGATGCTCAATAACCTACACATTTTGCTGAGTTGAAAAAAGCATTTTTGCATGAAAAAGTGGGGCAAAATTATTCTTCAATGTGAGAGTCTTAATAGCAACTACAGCTCTGAAAAAAATTAAGAGAACATTGCAAAATAATCAGTGTCTCTGGTTTTACTATTGGTATATGTTTGGGTAAAAATCTTTTTCTTGTTTTATTCCTTACTACTGACAACATCACAAATTCCAAATAGAAATATTAGCATTCAGAGCATTTATTGGCAAAAAATGACAACTGGTCAAAATAATGAAAAGATGCAGTGTTGTCAGACCTTGAGTAATAAGTTACAAAATATAACACATTAATTTTTCAACAACAGAGTTCTAATGTGTTAACTTAGGAAGAGTTCAGAAATCAAGATTTGATGGAATAATAATTATTGTATAATAATAATAATATTTTGGTTTCATGAATCTTGGCTTGTTCTCCACCAGTCTTTCACATTGATGTTGGTGACTTTATGCCACTCCTGGTGCAAAAATTAAAGCAGCTCGGCTTTGTTTGATGGCTTGAGACCATCCATCTTCCTCTTGATCACATTCCAGAAGATTTCAATGGGGTTGATTTAAGAAATGTGCAGTGGTCTCTTAATAATTTTCCAGAGCTGTATTTAAAGTGTTAGAATACTTCCATTGCATGTAACCTGAAATTGTGTGGGGGACCTTTCCACAGAAGGCAATTGTTGTTGCATAACATTATTCAATAATAAATTAAATACATATACAACCAGTTTTATTATTAAAATTGATGTTTATATATCAACCTAACCAGTAATCAGGAGTAAAAAAAATGCATATACCTCGATGGATGGCCTTTGTGATCTTCAGATGTTCATCACTGAGATCAAAATGAAAGTATGCAACATGTTAATTGAACATTTTCATTTTGATCTCAACCAAGAGAGTTTAAAACAAAATGCTCAAACACATTAAGCACAATTAGGAAAATTTTGGTAAGTAAATCTTTTATGCGTACCTCACAAAACATGATAATTCTGCTTTGCATGACTCTTGAATGCTCATCTGAATAGTGTAATCAAGCAGTTGATCTTCATCCATGTTCTCAGACTCATACACAGCTTCGATGCTTGAAGAACATAGTGTTCATTATTTGTTTTAAACTTTCAGCCGTACAAAGGGAAACATAGTTTTGCTATATTATATTTTCCTTTTCAAAAATGTGGACATTATCAAATCTCACCTGTGAATAGTTCTGTTAATATCCCGGGTCCTAACCAGCCCAGCCATTACGATTGCAGTGTCACTCATGTCATGACTGAACTGAATCACTTTACCCTCACAGACACTTGCCAAATGCTATATTTAGGTGTCAGCTGCTCTCGTTAAAGTTGTGCAGGCCATAGCACAACATCCAAATGTGGAGTCTAACATACACAAATGTTCCATTATGTCAACAGTGATAATAACTGGTGCGGAAAGAAGACAGCAGCAGTGTGTACATAAGGGATAGGAAATACTACACTGGTCAAAAAGAGAATTGTTGATGGAGTAATTTGCTTGGCGAAGCTTCAAATGTCTTGAAGAGATGTCTGATGGGTGGTGTTAACAAGTGATTAACATTCAGAAAGATATTAGTGGTGTTTGTATTTTTTTTTAATGCAAAGATGATTCAACACTATTTTCATGATGGTGCCAAATTCAGACTTAGAAGTAGTAGAAGTAGTTACCATAGAATTCAGTAAAACATGCAGCTATGGTAACATTTGCTTTTACTCTAATTTGATTTTAGGTCTGAATGGGCCCTTAAACTGAAAAAGATATCATAGAAGCTGGATCCTACCCTATGTTTAAGAGCTTCATCAAACATTTGTTTTATTTACTTCTTTTTAATACTTAATAATTTATTTATTTATAGTAGAAAATATAATAGTATTTGCAAAAAAAGCTTAAACACATGTGAAATTTTTTTTATAAATAAAATTCCAATTATCTTAATAATTCATACAAGCTGCAAACTAAATTGTGTCATTGCAGATACTGTAGTTCACAGATGCCTTTTTTGTCAATCTTACTACAGGATTACTTCAACACTTTGGCCATACAGATCATTCTCCCTGTACATCAAATAGTTCCTCAAACTGGGAGGGAACAGATCAGTGCTCATGATGATTGGGTCGTTCAATCTTTTCAAGGTCAACCGTTTCCTGATCTCCAGTCTGCACATGTGCTTGAGTGAACGGGGATTCCCTAATTGAAAGGAAACAAAAAAGAAAAAGTTTCAGGTGATATTTTCCATGTACATGGTGCAGTTAGATTCCTTGTAAAAAATAATTGTAGTTTAATATACAGTATAACTAGTAAAGAAATGTACCCAGAGTGTCACATATGTCAGGCCATTCCTTTTGCTTCTGGAGGACGTATTTTAATTGTGAACATACAGGCACATGACTAACATAGTCCAGAAGAATACGCACAACATCTCCTGACAGGTCCATCAAACACGAGAGACTCATGAATTCACAAAACTGCACATGAAAGACAAGAAAAGACAGCTTAACAAAAACCTTGTCAACATTCCACAATGGAAATAATGAAATTTACGGATGACAACTCACTGGAATTTGCTCTTCGTCTGCACATTTCAAACTTAAGCGGTTGTCATGGTTACAGCTGAAACATTTATCTGCTTCATAGCCGCTGTTGAGCAGCAGACGCATCATCATCTCATCCCGCAGGCAGTACTGGAGAGCCGTGGGGAACACGGTGTCACTCACCACTGTGAAGTAACAATTGACGTCTGCTTGACTTGCCAAAAGCATCTTCACAATTTCATACCTCCCAGCTCTCACGGCCACCAGGAGGCAGCGTAGAGGATCGAGGTCAGGTTTGGCTCCTGCATTCAGCAGCATTTCAATGCATGGGATGTCCCCGTTGGAGACCGCAAAGAACAATGCAGTTCTTCTCATGTCCATGTACTTGTCTGAGATTCTTGGGTTCAGAAGGGAGTTGACATCGAAGCTGTTTTCTATGAGTAGTTTCACACAACTAAAATGGTTGCCATCAGCTGCAGAGTGAATTGGGCTTTGACCGGAGAGTTTGATTGCTTTTCTGGTGGTGATGGGTATTAACATCTTCAAGACACTGAGGGAGAGTATCGAAAAATGTTTGTGGAGATGAACATGTCATTCAACCTCACCAAAGACTGACCTAATGTCTTTACAGTGTTCTGGCACATGTTGCCTGTAGCATACTCACTTATAGTGACCCTCGTATGCCGCTTTGTGTATCGGTAGTTGTCCACTCAAACTGGGTAGATTAGGGTTGGCTCCATTTTTTAAGAGAAGGTCGACACAGTCCACGCTTCCTGAACCAGCTGCATCTGTCAGAACACTCTCCCCATTGAAAGCCTGGTTATTTATTCTGCTTCCTTACGGCAGAGGTAGAAATGATCAAATCAGTGGAGAGCACACAACAGCACAATACATTTTTAAAAGGCAATTTCTCTGTGAACTCAAAGAAGCTTCATTCCAAGCTAATCCTCGCTCCGGACGTACCGTAACGAAGAAGTATGTCTAGGATGTGAACATGGGCGCATTCAGCGGCAACATTCAATGGAGTCACTCCCTGATTATCTTTCTGGTTGACTTGTCCTCCATGCCTCAGTAACAACATCATGACCTCAGAGCAGCCCACCTTGGCTGCCTCATGCATGGAGGTCCACTTTCTTCGACAGATCTGCTCCACCCCGGCTCCGCTTGCAATTAACGTGTAGGCCATTTCATATGAGCCAGCCTTAACAGCTTCAACAAGTACACAATGAGTCAATGTAGCGCAGTGAACTCCCTACAGCTAAATGATAGTGAATATACAGTAACTCACAGAATTGGTTTCTAGGAGAAATGTATAATTTCTTATCTCTAATATGTATTTTTTAATAATCTTATTACAGTAGAAATGTCATGATGGCATACCCGATACGATTAAGAAAGACAACAAAGTATACAGTTTATAATGTTAGTCAAATTGTTCAATGACTGCAGTGCACAAATGTTACCCAGGAGTAGTGGGGACTCATTTCTGCTGTTGGTGTTGTGTGGAGAAGCCCCGTGCTCCAGTAAAGTCTTCACATTCTCCAACAGACCAGCTTTAGCTGCCAAAGTCAGTGGCGTCTCGCCTCCCATTGTCGTTCTCTCCTCCAGCGTTTGTCCCTGTGAAGCTACTAGAAAACAGTCAAAGGTCACAGCAGGAACTTCTGGATGAAATATCTCAATGTCTGAGCTACAGTACTGTTTTGCTCCATGTAGTGACATCCTATATTTGTAAAATTAGACAGAGGAGGGGTTAATCGGAATGGAATCCAGGCTACTAAGCAGGGCTGTTATTTTAATGTTTGGCACAAACAATAGGGCTTTGTTGAACTGAAACACAACGAACATACCTCGTTGGTACAAAAGAGTTTTTGCACTAATTACTGCATGTAAATAAACTAAATTTATCTTGCACCAGTGTGTAACAGAATTTTAAGATAAATACCAAAAGCATGAAACAACACACATAAGTGTGTGTCGTACTTACCACACAGAACAATATCCAACACTTCAGGTATTGGTTGTGCTGCAGCTCTATGGAGTGGTAGCCATCCTCTGCTGTCCAATTCTCTAAAGACTGACGTACAGCACAGCATCTTCCTGAGCACTGACACCTCGCCTGGAGACCATGGATGAATACTTACAACTGATGCATCATCCTCCTTTCAGACGAATCAGGAATTCAATGTGGTCACAATCTATTTTAGAACACACTCATTGTCTCTCACCTTTGACAGTGTATCAAGTTGTTAATTGAAATGTATAGGATTTTATTGGCAAGGGGAAAGTTTTTTTACATTGTCAAAACTTTCTTAAAGTGAAAATAAGAAAGATAAAGTCTAAAGACATAGGGAAAATTAAGGGATTTTAAATGGTATGTCATTGGTATATGAAGTGTTGTAACCAATTGGTAGTAGTTGAATTATGTAGTGTATTGGTTATTTTCCACTTTTAGTCATTTAACAAACACACACACAACACCATTTGGCACAGTCAGGAATTAAACCAGCAACTTTCAGACTGGAAGTCTGACTCTAACCTCCCGGGCCATCTGACAATAATAAAAAACAGTCCTAAATTTCGCTTCTGAGATTGCAAATTGTGGCATTTTGCTAACAGATACAGGATTATGTAAATGTTTCACTAGATTAAAGATAAATTTATGTATTGTATAATGTAAGGGAAATAGGTGTCTCCGTTTCCACTTCATTTTAATGTAAGGGAAGTGCATCTCCATTTCCACTTCATTTTGTGGGAAGAAGGGAACATACTGTACATTAACCTGTCTTATCTACAGCAAAGCCATGTCTACAGTCTTTACATAGTCAAGATTTTCTGTATTTTGGATCAGTTGCAGTGGTCAGGTATTCAGCCATTTTTTTATTCTCTATTTACACTAGTTGTCCAATGACATAGTTAGGTAGTCTTCCACTTTGCTTATTTTGTTTGGGGGGGTAGACTCTTTCAAACTTTGGTTTGGGTCTAAATGTCGTTCGCTTGGGGCTTTGTGTTTGTTTTTCTTTATGAACAGATACCCAAAACCAGCTGTCATAGGAGGCTGTTCTCTAGGTAAATCTCTCAGCAGATGAGGGATTTATGGAGGGTTTGAGGATATATATATATATATAAACCAGATCCTAATAAGGACATTGTGTTTTACATTATTTTTGTGGTATGGGAGGCCCTGTGTGCCTTTGTTTCTCAGGTAAGAAGTTACCTGTTGTGTTGATGAGGCAGAAGTAACTATAATTATTTTTTGGGTTATGTGCAATGTTGTATAGTTTCAATTTGTTTATTGTCCTCGTGTTCTCTTTCTCATGTTACTAGGGTCTGGCAATTTTTCTCCACAGCTGACGCACATGTGCTTGTTTGTTTGGAGGAGCCCTCAGCAGTACACGCAAAACAAAATGACTCCTATAACAGTTCATTCTCCATGTTGTTGCACATACCTTGTTCTATAGCAGCCATAACTCTCAAATTTGCATCTGTCACTGTGTTTAAGCTGATAAAAGAATGTAATATCAGTAATATTGTTAGAAATCTACCAACTATAGGTGAAACAACAATGTTTAAAATTAAATCTCACAAGTAACATAAATGCATGTACATTTTCCATACCTGGCTTCAGATTTTATAAAGGCATCTTGACAAGATTCTTGTATACTCAGTTGAATTAAATACTGAGTAAGGTCATCTTCACTCATTTCTTCAAAGAAATTCATTGCTCTAGACAGAAATGCATTCTCATTGTAAATGAGAGGCAAGAAACCACTGAAATGGTCTAGTGAGAAGTCTATGTTTTTAATTAATCTATTCTATTAACTTCAAATACTTGTGCATAGTTACTGCAAAACCTAAGTCTTGTTATAATGTTAGCATTGCTACTCTGAGGAAACTCTACATCACATGTAACACAAATGTATTCTCACCTGTAAAGCATGTGTCCAGGCTCAAATGAAACACTAGCAGACAATGGAGAGTGTTTTTATATTTAGGCATGACCCGCTTTGATCACTTCAAATTCTGGGACTGTCGCCATGCCACAGAATGACATATCTGGCTATTGTGATTGTTGTAACATATCTGCAATGATATCTCAGTACTTTGTTGTTATATGCTAGGCCTTCATAATGGGGTGTTTATCATGAATATAGTACAATTGCATTTGTCATCATTGTGTTTCAAGCTGCTCGTAGTTCTTTGGCTTGAATTTCAACATTCATGTCATCAGAGATTAGGCTTGTGGAGTCATGCAATGGATTATTTTATTTTGTGGCAAGGTTGTGAGAGAATGTGCACGTTTGTAACCCAGGTTTACAGTACCGTCTGGGGACCTGAATTTCCTCAAACAAAAACCAAGTAAAATGTGTTCCCCAAAGGATATTTTGGAAGGAAATTAGGTATAGTTTTAGAATTAGATTTACTTTTAGATCAACGTGTAGGTGTTACTGGATATGGTTAACGTAACTTTAGGCATACAGGTTAGGTTATTGAAGTTCAGGTTAGAGTTACTGTAGGTTATGGTTAAGGCTAGGGTTATGGATTGGCATCATGGATTTAAGGGTTAGAGTGCCCTCAAGGACAGAAACACAAACATGTCTCTGTATGTATTTGTGTATACAGACAACAGGCCTCTAAAATGTGGTATCTTAAAAATTCCTATGGCCTCCAATGTCTGTAAAAACATTGCAGTGGCTACTTGGATCTCAAGTGTTTTTATCCCAGTAGAAGCAGTGTGGAGCAGTTAGATTACCATGGCTTTTTAAGAGCCATCATGTCGACATACTCCAGACCCAGATCAACCACTGGACTCTGTCAAACTCCCAGCTGTACAACAGTATTCCACAAAAACAAACACTTTAGCACAACAAACTGCAGTCTATCCACACAGACGTCACAGACAGACAATGTTTTGTATGTTGTATTACCAAGATCAACAGATTTGATACGTATTCTATGAATGACTTGATTTTAATTTTTTTGTTATTTAACCAGGATTGTGTATTTGGCTGTGTTTTCACCACATACAGCCCACACCAGTCAATATATCTGAGGTCTATTGTCACGTCCAGCCCAGTGTGGGCTGGTGTGGACATTGGACTGAGAGATGGACTCTATGAATAATATGTATATTCTGTTTATTTTGCTCCTTTTTACACCCAATGCTAGGCATTGTGGATTTCGCTTGGTTGTTGTATAATGTGTGGGTTTTATGGAGCGTTGGCGCCATCCCTTGTTCTCCCTCGGGCTATTATCAGGTGTTATTAATTGGCACCTGGGCTGGTTTCTTCATTTATCTAAATAGCTTACAGCCATTGCCAGCTGGTGGCTATTTAAGCTCCAGGGAGACAAGGGAAGGCGTGGTTCATTGTAAATGTTGTATTGGTGCGTGTGGATGTTCTCCTGGGACTGTGAGAACAGACGTAGATTAAACTGATGTGCATTCCTTCATGTACTTCGGACCTAGTGTTTCACCCATAGTTGGAAGACATACCTGCCTTATTTCTACTCATTGTGCCCTCTCCACCTTACGAGTTGTACGTAGAGTAAGTACTTATAGTGTGTACCGTTTGACTAGGAAGATATTATATGTTATGCGTATACATATATGTATGCGTTCTATGCCACTAAAAGAGCATAGTCAAATATGTATGTAGTATAGTAGTGTGCAGCCTGTGACTGTCAGTTCGCATGTAAGGAGAAATACTATTGTCAACAATAACCAGAGTTCATAAAATTACAACATTCACTACTCCTGCCTGCTTTAGTCTCCCTTCCTCCTACACCACCACACTAACCGTGACATCTATCATCAGAAATCACACTGCCTGACCGACTTCAATATCAACTATTCATATATTCATTAGATTACCATATCAAAAAGCACCTGTCATATCGTAAGTTCACATTCCCATAATGGCCAATATCTAAATCTCTCTTAATGAACATGGAATAATCAAATTACTTGAGCATTGCATTTGTGGATTACAAATGTATGGAATCCTAAACTGTTTTTTAAACATTGTCTATAAATGAACAGAACTTTATTGTGTAGGGTCACCTGCATCTGGACTGTTGCATATCATTAACCTACAGCCGCATTGCTAGCAAGTGGGCACGTTGCAGGTAGATTAAAATCCCTTCACGGATGTGTTCCAGTTGGCTCTTTCAATATTTACAGTATGTTAAATGAATGCCTTCAGTGACACCTATTATTTTCACGCATTGACCCTTTAACAAATGCAGATCACAACTTACACTCACGCTACACTTGTTATTTCAAACACACCAATCACGAAGCCAGCAACTCTCAATTTTCTGAACTTAAAATATTATGTGCATTAGAACTCATATTATAATATATTCAATAATGTATCTAAACCAATAAACTTTTCCAGTGCTGGCCAAATCCAGTGATGAGCCTTTCTGGTTCTTGCACTATATTGTACATATCATATCTGATGTACTGCTACATTTTTATCTCTTGTTGTACAGTAGTTATGATCTTGACTTAGCACACTAACATCCAATGGAATTTAAATATTGGAACGTGTCACAAATGTCACTGTAAGTCTGTTCAAATAAAGGCTGTGGGTTTGGGAACGGTCACCATAGCAACTGTGCTTAAAAACATCACCTGTTGCTTTAATTCACCACCACAAAATGGGAGTACATGTATTTAAAGAGTGTTCATTAAGGTTTAAGGAGTGCCAGAGTTGGTGTAGTGGTCTAAGCTCCCGATTGTAGATCACGTGTCTCTGCCCTTCCTCTCTGTCTCCCCCTACCTGTCAACCTGGTTCTGCTTCAGATTGTCCTGTCAATAAAAAATAAAAATATTCAAAAACTTTAAGTAAATTGAATAAAATTAAAAACCTAGAATAATACTTGATGGACCTAATCAGAAAACCAACTAGACCTTCAAAAATAAATAAAGACTGCTACCTAATAACAGTTTTACATTGAGACCCCAAAGAGAATTTCAGTGTTTCAAGCTGCAGGAAGAATATTATTATGGCTGGGAAGACTTCCACTGAAGGATAATTCTATATTGAGCCAAGTATGGTACAAATGCAACAGTGTCTGTATGTTTTAGGCTGAATGAAAGCTAGTCTTCCGAAACACCAAAAACTGAAAAAAGTCAACTTTTGAAATAAAGGCCATATATAACTGGCCTTTTTATTTCAAAAGTCGCAATAAAGCAAAGGATGTACATATTTAAAAAGAAATGTCTGGAATGCCGGGGGTGGAGGAGCCGTGGAGGTACAGTACCCGCCTGCAAGGGATGTGATAAAGTAAATTAATGCACCCTCAACGGGGCAGGGATTATTTAATTGGTCAACACTACAGCTGGCATTCTATTGGTTGGGGAATTTTTATAGCGTTGTAACACAAACAAGCTGAGAGCGCAGAAAAGATCAGTGAGAAGAGGATTTGCAATCGCAAAGAAGCAGCCTGAGTGCTAGGAGAAAGACTGAAGTTGAGAGCAGGAAATCTATCCAAGCAACAACATATCTCAAGCAGAAAGTTTAAGCACAAGCAGAGCAAATCCAAGCACGAGCAGTGACTATTTGAGTGTGAGAGCAAGGTTTTGAGGGAAATTATTACAAAATCTGAAGTAATATCTGTGTGAAATGCTCTCAAATTGAAATAATGCGCTCTTTAAAGATTGGAATATAACTCCATATCCATTTCATTTCAGCCCTGCCACAAAAGGACCAGCTGCCAACATGTTAGTGATTGTCGCGTTAACACAGGTAAGTGTTGACAAGGAAAAGGCTGGAGATTACTCTGTCATGCTGATTGAGTTAGAATAATAGACTGACAGCTATAAAAGGAGGGTGGTGCTTGAAATCCTTGTTCTTCCTCTGTCAACCATGGTTACTTGCAAGGAAACACATGCTGTCAATATTGCTTTGCAGAAAAGGGGCTTCATAGGCAAGGATATTGCTGCTAGCAAGATTGCACCTAAATCAGTCGGATCATCATGAACTTCAAGGAGAGAGATTCAATTGTTGTGAAGAAGGGGTCAGGGTGCCCAAGAAAGTCCAGCAAGTGCCATGACGTCCCCTAAAGATTCAGATGCGGGATCGGGGCACCACCAGTGCAGAGCTTGTTCAGGAATGGCAGAAGGCAGGTGTGAGTGCATCTGCATGCACAATGAAGCGAAGACTTGTGGAGGAAGGCCTGGTGTCAAGAAGGGCAGCAAAGAAACCACTTGTCTCGAGGAAAAACATCATGGACAGACTGATATTCTACAAAGGTTACAGGGAGTTGACTGCTGAGAACTGGGATAAAGTAATTTTCTCTGATGAATCCCTTTTCTGATTGTTTCAGCCATCCGGAAAACCATCTTGTCTGGAGAAGACAAGGTGAGCGCTACCATCAGTCATGTGTCATGCCAAAGGTAAAGCATCCTGAGACCATTCATGTGTGGGGTTGCTTCTCAGCCAAGGGAGTGGGCTCACTCACAATTCTGCCTAAGAACACAGCCGTAAATAAAAAATGGTACCAACACATTCTCCGATAGCAACTTCTCCCAATCATCCAAGGATAGTTTGTTGATGACCAATACCTTTTCCAGCATGATAGAGCACCTTGCCATGAGGCAAAAGTGATAACTAAGTGGCTCGTGGAACAACACATTGACACTTTGGGTCCATGGCCAGGAAAATACCAAGACCTTAATCCCATTGAGAACTTGTGGTCGATCCTCAAGAGGCAGGTGGACAAACAAAAACCCACACATTCTGACAAAATCCATGCATTGCTCATGCAAGAATGGGCTGCCATCACTAAGGATGTGGCCCAGAAGTTAATTGATAGCATGCCAGGGTGGATTGCAGAGATCTTGAAAAAGAAGTGTGAACACTGCAAATATTGACTCTTTGCATAAACTTCTAGTAATTTTCAATAAAAGCCTTTGACAATAATGGAATGCTTGTAATTATACTTCAGTATACCATAGTAACTACTGACAAAAAGATCTAAGAACACTGAAGCAGCATACTTTGTGAAGACCAATACTTGCCATTATCAAAACTTTTGGCCATGGCTGTACACAAATAATGATATGAAACATTCAATCCAAAACACAAAATATTCCCACAAAAACCATCTAATTGGATGTGGCTGCGCTAAATTAATGGAATTTGACCATAAAAATCTGTCTGGATTAATGATTCCAAAACATTATGATCAATATTTGCAATAGTTCATCTTCTGGCGCGAGGAATGGAAATGTACAGTATACTGTATGAACAGTAGCTACAGATAGCTAAATAGGTATATTAATTGATATAATATAATATAGACAACATATGATATATTAGCTGTTTTCATTATAATAACTATTAAACACCATGTAATAATAACTATTGTAACCAATTATTTAGATTATTTTAGCAGTCAATAGTACATTTAATTACTCTTAGTATTTTGAATGTTTAAATGCTATTATTAACAAGTTAAAATATATTTTAATGTTTATAGAATTTTATTTTATAAAGAAAGTTACATGTATGTCTCTAGTCCTCTTTTATGTAAATGTGTCCCTGCTAGACTTGTTCATTGATTACTGCTCTCTGAACAGCCTTGTATTTTTTTGTTCATATTAGGATTTTCCAAAAGAAAATAGAGAACTTGGCCTATCCATTTGAAAACGGAGGTCTATTGAGTAAAAACAATAGAAGAACATTGATTTAACAAGGAACAAAAAAGTGAAAAAAATACGGGTCAAACAAAATCATAGACTGGAAAAAGTATTAGGAATATACAGTAAAGCCTATTTAACTGGTGGAATTTTTGCAGCAACAACCACAAGCAAACGTTTCTGCTTGTTTTTCCTGTCAGAACGGTTAAGAGGTTGGTATTTTGGATCATTCCGATAACTGTTTAAGTTAATTTATAATCGGCTTTATATTTTTAAGATACATCCAGTTTAACAATAGCTAATTTTAGCCTATGTGGCTACCTTTTAGCCGAAGTCACATGGATGTTACCATAGCAGCGTCCAAACACTTGCTGTTAAGACCTGGGGGAGGTAGATAGTTTTCTGCTACATTAACAACAATTGGCAATAAGAAATTATAGAATTCGACCGAAATCTATTTTATTTGACTAACGTCACAAAACGTATTCATTTCTACTGCTGGTAAAGGCTCGCTGTACAGCTGTTGTTAACGTGGAGGGTCCACCTGTCACCCATGTCCGAAAATGGTGCAGAGACATTGGGGCTCGATACTGATGAGCAAAATCTGCAAAGAGAAAAAAAAGCCCCGGAAACCGAAATAAGTGAATCTGAGCGGAACTTGACAGAAGAACAACCGTTGGATGTAACGTTGACACGAACGTCAGCTGTACAAGATCGCGATGCTGGGGAAAACAATGATGTTGAGGAACAGGTCCTCAATTCAAACTTTTTGACTATTAAGGACTCATCAGTTCAATCAGACCTTCCGGAGGACAACAGGCAAGAAGGAGCATCACCAAAGAAAACCTCCTTCATAAATGACTTTGGGAACTCAACTGCCACTGGTTAGAAAAAATACTTTAAAAGCATCACAATAATACGCCATATACTAATTCCATGATAGAAACCACTCCTTAGAAAGATACTGTACTTGCAACGCATTACAATAATATACCATACTCGTTTAATGATAGAAATAAAATATATGTTGTGCTTTGTTTCTCTCATTTTATACATTACATTTACCTGTTATCTTTATTGTAGTGAAGATCATGCTGATGCCAGAGGGACACATGATGACAATGGCTTTTGCCATTGGGCGATCCATTGAGGAGTTGAAAAATAACTTTGCAAATGAGCTGAAAGTGCCTTCAGAATTCATACAGGTCTTTCTTAGTGGTAAGCCATTTAAATAATTAATGCTTTAAGTTAACATTGTTGCCTTATTGGTTTATGCATTGTAATTTATGTATTTGTTTTTCCAGGCAAAATGGTAGAGGACCACTGGAGCCTGATGGATCTTGGATTGCAGCCTCATAGCACCATTCAGTTGGAGATGACTTCGTCCGACCCTGACAAACACCCCATCCGTCTTATGAAGCCCCTGCAAGACTACAACATGCCTGACGTCCTCACTGTCCGAGTCCAGACAGGTCTTATTTACTAGTCCTGCTCTACTGGCTTCTGGGATCATCTACGACCAGCTTTCATGCATATATGCTGCCCCCTCCCTTATCACTATGTCTTTCTCTGTTTTCTCTTTGTTCTCCCTCCCAGACTCAGAGACAGACCCCTTCCAGGATGTGGTTGTTGAGATTGAGAGGGCCACACGTTGGAAGGCTTTTCTTGGGGGCTACAGACACAAGGCCACAGGGGCAGAGTACCACCATGCCACTGTACAGACCATAGCCAAGAAGAAACCTGACAGCACGGTGGAGACCTTCAGCCGTGACACACAGGTAACCACACAGACACACACACACACACAGACACACACACACACAGACACAG
>JACXGM010007796.1:0-30036 GCA_016801145.1 Umbra pygmaea | reverse complement strand
GATGCAGCTTCGAACCGGATACGGCTGAAGAAAAAGGGAGAATGTCATGGCGGGGTGGACCCCTTATATAGCTGGCGCGGTCACTGGTAGGAAGTGACGTATATACAAACTTTTCAGATGCAACCTGCTGCGCAGGAGGGATAAACCACTAGGAGCTAGAGCTCCCCCTATGGGGCGGAGCTCCACGATATAGAACATAAGGATCCACTACTCCCTCTATTTAATACACACCACACACAGTAGCTCCTCCCATACCTGCATATGCACGTATCACTCTGCTTGCTTCATAAGGATCCACTACTCGCTCTATTTATTACACACCACGCACAGTAGCTCCTCCCATACCTGCATATGCATGTAGCACTCTGCTTGCTTCAACAGGATCCACTACTCCCTCTATTTCATACACACCACAAGCAGTAGCTCCTCCCATACCTGGCACAAGCTGCAAAATACAGCATAGGTCACATTTATTTATTTATCATTTAAATGAAAATGATGCAGCTATGGTTGTTTAAAAATAGCCCAAAAAACCACAACCTGCAACCAATATATTTTCTACCGCCAAATTGATTTAAAAATAGCCCAATTTGGCTAGAAAATACAGACATGGCAACACTGAGAACATAAAGCTGGTGATTATTCAAACATAGCATGAATCGGGAAGGTTTGACTTGCTGGCAAAACCAGTTCTTCTTTGTCGCGCTTTCAAAAAAAAAATTAAAAATTAACAGTTTTTGTCCCTGCGGTATAGACTTATTTTTGGGTGGGACACATGCAGCATTTTCCAATAGAAAGGTGCTCTATAGAGGGGGACAAGTCCTCCCCATCCCCCCGGTTCCTACGCCAATGAGCCTATACACCAGGTGTATTCAACTCTGGACCTCGAAGCCAGATCTACTCCACATTTTCATTGCAACCCTTTAATCTGAGACTTACTTAGACCTGGGAGACCTATTTAGACCTGGGACACCAGGTGAGTCAAATTAATTTTGAGGTAGAACAGAAAAATAGCAGGCTCCGGACCCCGTAGGGTTAGAGTTAAAGACCCCTGCTGTACACAAACCATAACTGCATTTTCGGGGCGTGGGGACAAAGTGGAGTCTCAAACTTGTTTTAACATCAAATAAGCATTTGTGTTTGATCTCATTTGATCAAATGATGGAGCCACTAATTTAAGGCAATACGGCAGTGGTCCTCAAACCCTTCCATGGAGGGCCTAGTGTATGCTGGTTTTTGGTCTTTCCTTTTAATTAGAGCATAATTAGGACCTAGACTGCCAGGTGAGGGGAGATACTAACCAATTAGTGAGCTACTCCATCAGGCTTGTACAAGGTAAAAGTGAAAACCTGCATACACTAGGCCCTCCATGGAAGGGTTTGAGGACCACTGCAATACGGCATCAGTTTGGCCATTAAGATATACAGCTCTGGAAAATATTTAATAGACCACTGCAGAATTTTCTAAAATGAACCCCATTTAAAACCTCTGGAATGTGATCAAGAAGATGGATGGTCACAACACAAGCCATATAATTGCGCCCGGAATGTAACTAAGCCACCCAACATCAAGGTGAACGACTGGTGGAGAGAAAAAAGAATTAATATGAACTTATTTTTATTTTTTAGTTCATTTTACACAAACACATTCCTGTCAATAGTAAAACCAGAGAATGATGATTTTGCCATGTTCTCTTACTTTTTTCCAGAGCTGTATAGGCTACATAAAAAATGAAAATCTCAGAGAATATATAAATATATATTTTTTCAGATACTACAAATATTCAAAATTTGCTGCCCTATGTGTGGCACAAATGAAGGATTTTATTAAAGGTGGAAAAATAAGACCAGATTTTTAAACCCATTTGCAGAACTGTAAATAACATTGGATAACCCTTCATACCTTCATCAGTGAGGCTGGGAAAAGCTAGTATTTGCTTCACTGTAAGTTGATATCCTTGATAGGGCGGTAAGCTATATCATCATGACATCACTATAAATGGTTGCTTCCTTTTTTTACATGTGTTGTAATATCAAAAACCAACCACAAAATATGATGAATTATGATAATAATTATATTTAAATGATTCCTATTGTTCCACAGCTACAGAATATAGCAAAATAGCATTTCTTGCCCATTTCACTCCAATTACCATGTAACAAATATTTCATGGCACTGAAAAAAAGGACAAAACAATTCTGGTTCTCCTAAATGTAGGCCATAGCTAGAGGCAAACACAAATACTAATATTATTAAATGAATTTATTTGTTGTTTGACGTTGCCTGATAAATCTGGACAAATTGCAACATACTGTATTCCATACTTGTCAGAGGACGTGTCACTCTTCCAGATTGTTTAGGGAGAATTGTGCGCTGTTGTTGACAGGTGTCATCCTGATTGAAGAAAACGAGCAGCTTTAACTGTACAAATAAACTTGAATGATGATTCCTAGGAAATCAATATTGACATCCTCTCCAGAACGCTTGATGCTCAGACCCATCTCCCTGCTAAGTCCTGGTCCAGCGGGTTGAAGAGGGGACTGTGGTTGTAGGACTCGGGTTCAGTAGCCAAAGGTATTGTGTGAAATAGTGTGTGTGTGTGCAGCACAGTGAAGACTCGTACAAAGAACTACCAAAGCCACAGAACGATTCCTTCCTGAGACATAAACGTGTTTGTGTACAGTGATACATGTTTGAACAACAGCGTGTAAAAGTCCAGAATTAGCCTCAACTGTGATTTACCTCAGGTGGTGTTTGGCTTCTGTGAGAAACAAAAAGATAGTATTGTTTTGACACATGTCAAAAGTCACATTTCTGATTAAACTATTTACCCAAATTTCTGAACTCAACATGAACTCTTACCTAGCAACATGTTCAAAGCAAACAGGCCCCATGTTAAACTCATACTGTTTTAGTCTATTTTCTTTTGTTTAATACATTCTGTATTCAACTCACACATAGCTGCATTTGTGAAAGCATAGAGTGCAGCTTTAGCTAACGTTTTCCATCACCCAACCCCAACTCACATATAACTTAATTCATTCATTCTTGACAATATGGTGTGCTGTACTCCATCCTTCACTCAAGCTTTTTATGAACAAAGCTGTAGCTACTTTCTGTTCCTAGCATGGCAAACCAATGTCCTGCTTCTCAAACTCCCTAGTGACCCCTCGATTTCCTTCAGAAAGCCCCAACATGAGTGCTATGTTTTTCTTTTCCTTCTTTATTCTTGGAAATCTATGTTGTAATTTAAAGGGTGATAGTGCACTAAATTGTGTCTGCTGTTTGTAAAGAATAACAGTAATGGAGCTTTCCCTTATTTCAGGGAACAAAAAATATTTCCTTCAGTAAAATGTGCTCAAAATGTTTTTCTTGAAACAGAAACCTATAAACAAAACACATAAAAGGTGAAATGAATACAGCTTATATACATGAACTCAAAGGCTACTTAAAATACACCTTAATAAAGAATCTTCATTCATTTGATTTTTTGAAGGACCTGTGACCATATCTTACAACTAACTTCATACAATCATTGTTTCCATTCTCTATGCAGCAATAAACAGAGAGGAAAAAAACCCAACCTGGAATAGTTTGTGATATTTATCGCCACTCTTTTTCTGTGCGCATGTGTGTCTGTAAATTCAAAAAGACATTTCAACTTCTTTTGTTAATTTGAACATAGTTGGTATGTGATAGAAGAACCATGGAACATTTCTCTGTTGATACTGTAGAACAGTGGAGAGATATAACAGCATTCAAATCGAAAGCGGAAAAAAAACTTTTCTCTCAACCTGTTATTCATTCATGAATTAGACAATCGCAGTAGTTACTTAATTGTCTATATATATATATATATATTTATATATCTTTTGTACGAAATCTGTTTTTTCAAAGTTGGAAAAAAGCTAAAGACCAAGTCTTTATCTGTGTGGTCTTTTTTAACAAGTCCATGTTTGCAGTCTCTGAGAAAAAGTGTCTTGTGTTAGTCTGTCCAACTCTCTGTCTATTAGCCCCTCCCCTTTTTAACCTGCCCCCTCGGAATGGACCAGTGTCCTAAGCTCTGACTCCTCCTCCAAGATTCTTCCATCAGTCTTAAAAGGTGGAAAAATGTGTGAGAGGGCGGCGAGGGATGACTGTGATATCAGCTCCAGTACGGTCATGCAGATAAATCCAACACGTCTCTCTGCCATTATTCCATACAGCATATTTGAGGGGATGGAGCCAGAAAACGGTGTGTGGCACAGGGGTGGGCAGTCCAGAACACACTAGTCCCTGTGTCCACTAAGCCCCCAACCCTGGGAAGGTGGATGAAGAAAAGGAGAAGGGCTTGTTATGGTGACTGCGTGGGGGGGCTCGGGCTGCTTTGTGCGGAGCTGGGTGACAGGCTGGGGCTACAGCTCCCTGGAGGAGCCCCGCTGGTCCGAGAGGCTGTAGCCCCGCTCTCCAGTCCCTCAGAGTTCTCCAGCATCTCCTGAATGAGAGGGGGCATGGAGCCTGGGATCTCCATCTTCAGGGTGATGACTCGCTCAGCTCCTGAGTAGGGAGGGACACAGGAAGCCGTTAGGGAGGATGACCAAATATGGCATTAGTCTTTCCCTTGTTCTTTCCCTTGACTGTTCTGATCCCTCACTGAATTTTGTTTTAGTCTTAAAATTGTTGCAAAGTAGGCAACTAAATTAGTATACAAAGTTGTTCATAATTAGTATATCTAGTAAGTAACATAATGCTAACAGTGTGGCATGTATGTGGCTAATGACTGTCTGTTACACACAAGGCTCGTGGCTTAAATGTTTTCCTCCCCGTCCCAATAATGTCACGAAGTCCAATTTCAACTGTCCCAAACTGAACTGCCCCAAAATATAAATATTTTTTTAAATGTTTTAATACACCAACATTACTCTAAATAATTTGCAGTAGTTTTAAATTGATTTGTGTAGTTCTGAGGCAGATACAGTCTGCAATCCATAAAATTAAAGTGGTACTGACAGCAATTTAACTATTTTGCAGATTTGAAGCAGACATACCCTAGCGTTCAAAAGTTTGGGGTCAGTGTTTTGATAGAAATTGATCCCTTCATTCAGGAAGGTGGCATTAAATTTATCAGAATTAATAGGCAAAAAAATATTAATTACTAATGAGCTAGAATATTTAATCATTAGGACACTGCAAAAATGGCTGCTGAAAAATTTGCTTTGCAATTGTATGTGAATAATTCATCATAAATCAGTAATTTTCAACAGTAATAGATATTTAACACTGGTAATGTCTTGAATATACGTTTTTATACATTTAATGCAACCTTGGTGAAAGAAATTTTAAATTTCTGTCAAAACCTGAATATTTCTGGGTATTCCAAACTTTTGAACAAAAGGGGATGTATAATATATATTTGTTATGCTCTTAAAAACAGCCTCATATGAGGTTTTAAGGAATTCAATTATGTGGAGTAAGGAAGTATAAATTGCAATCAGACTGTTGGGGACAGTGAAGTTTCACGCTTTTGTGAATATTCTATGAAAGCATCAAACCTTATCTATCACATTATTTCTTAAGGACCAAAAACACCAAGCCCTAAAATATGTTTCCATTTGTATGACAGTGGAAAGTTCATAAGAGAAAAATAGTATTTGTAACGAATAGTAAGTAGCTACTTAACAGGAATTCAGAAGCATCAAAAAATGTTTTGCTGTATAGCACCCAGACCCAGCTTGAACACCTATTGCCTACCTTTAGAATATAAATATTTTTTTACTTTGTCTAAAGGTAGATTAAATTAATTAATTTTTAGTGGATAGTTAGTCCACTACTATTATAACATGATGCTGGCTGAACTATAGCAGCTGTCAATTAAGAATATACTGTTGCTGAAGTTCCAAGAAAATTCCTTTTAATAAAACCCTCACGCACCGCACACATTGACATTCCACTAGCTGGAATGGCGCGACACGAAGTGCTGTGAGCTGTTCAGCCACAAGATTCCACTGCCACAAATGCAACAATCTAATTTGCTAAAACTATTTTGTACATTTCAATTTGTGTGTATAAATCGCAGGTCATGAAGATAAAACAATAAAATATTGCTGCGCTTGTCATGTTAATTATTAATAGTTCATTAACTTTTAATCTGAATTATGATCTGCTTCATAAGCCTTGTGTTTAAACATGTACGTTTGTAACCAGTCTTGTATTCATATGATATTTTACTGGCCATCGTCCCGTAAACGTCACAAAGTTGGTTATAAACTGTCTGGTTATAACCTGGTCTGTGTGGGGACACTGACTGACTGTTCCAACCTGGTCTGTGTGTGGACACTGACTGACTGTGTTCCAACCTGGTCTGTGTGTGGACACTGACTGACTGTGTTCCAACCTGGTCTGTGTGTGGACACTGACTGATTGTTCCAACCTGGTCTGTGTGTGGACACTGACTGACTGTTCCAACCCCGTCTGTGTGTGGACACTGACTGACTGTTCCAACCCCGTCTGTGTGTGGACACTGACTGATTGTTCCAACCTGGTCTGTGTGTGGACACTGACTGACTGTTCCAACCTGGTCTGTGTGTGGACACTGACTGACTGTTCCAACCTGGTCTGTGTGTGGACACTGACTGACTGTTCCAACCTGGTCTGTGTGTGGACACTGACTGACTGTTCCAACCTGGTCTGTGTGTGGACACTGACTGACTGTTCCAACCTGGTCTGTGTGCGGACACTGACTGTCTGTTACAATCTGGTCTGTGTGCGGACACTGACTGTCTGTTACCTTTGGCGCTGATGCTCCTCAAGTCTGTGATCTTCATCAACATTTTGGGGAACATGTGTGGTTTGTGAGGCCTCCTCTTCCTCACGTAAATCTTCAGCGCCTCTAGAAGAGGCTCTTGTAGCACGTCCACCTTGTCGGCCTGCTCCAGATCCTGTCGGTCTGAAAGCCCCGTGAGGGTTCAGTCAGGCGTTATGGGATAATTAGAGCTGACACTAAAACCTGTTCTGCAGCAGGTGTTTCCAACCTCTTGTCTTCAGGGGTGTCTTTTTCCCAGTAAAAAACTGCATGATACCTGCATCCTTACTGCAATTCTGTAGTGTACCAACACTCATCTTTCAGGCTTTTTAATAATAGCATTAAGATAACTGATTTCCTAAATGTTTATTGTGTGCTGTCAAATATGATATGATGTCTGTTTAATTATATTATTTTTACGACAAGTTATTAAGTCAACTGATAGTGACAGTCACACATACATTGTATGTAATTTACTAAGCAATTTCTAATTTCTCAACTTTAAAAACTGTTATGTGGAACCTCTGGCATTTTACAGCTTGTTTCTAGTCCAAATCATGGCCTATAAACTTTGTGACACTAAATAAAAGTATAAAATTACATGAAAATGTGTACCTCTTATAATTAATTAAAAAAATGTTTACCCCTACAGTTGTTACATATTTACTATTAACCACTGGATGGTGCTAAAGATATTACATTCCTAGTTCTGGGTTTGTTTAATGAGTGAAAGTTGGAATACAATAATGTGTGCTGTGACCAACCCTGTACTTTTTACACAGCAACATCTTTACAGCCAAGTGAACATGAAGCAGCTTAACCGTTACCCTGCCTGGAACCAATGACAACATTTACTGAAAACCTCTTAGTGTTGCATTGGTTGTAGTACTGGGAAATTTCCAACAGCTGCAGTACCTCCACACAGCAGGCAGATGGCGCTGAGCAGCCCTGTCTCTGCATCATCCATCTCCAGCGGGAGGAGCTGGTTGGCAAAGGCGAAGACCAAGTCGGTGAGCGGTCCGAAGCCGGCATTGTGCATCTGGGTCCGGTTTAGCGTCAGGCCGTCCGAGAATGTCATTGTGTCCTGTTCTGGTGTGTAGCGTGTGCAGATTCGCAGAATCTGAAGAAGTAAAGTGCAGAATTGGTATCTGAAACTTCAACAATCCTATTCAGGCTAGCATCCTAAATTACTTTTATCATTACTGCAGCACTAATAAACCAGTTTAAATCAATCAAGGTTCTATGGACAAAGTGCTTGGTTGGCGATTTCGTGTTATAGCTGGAATTGTATTGATAATCAGCCAACCCTAACTCTGAAGAGTGATCTGAGAGCTTATTCAGGTATTGGTACCAGTCCACTGTTTGGAGAGATGCAAAGAAATTCTTTACCAGAATGTCTAAACAAGCGGCCTTGAGCAGTGTGATCTGGTCGGCAATGGTGAGCGTGGTGAAACCGGGCAGCTGCTTCGCAAACTCCACAGTCTTGATTATGCACTTTGTGGACAGCTCACTGAACTTGTCCCACAGATCCACATCTAGAGCTACGCGTCTCTCCGAGCTGTTACTCTGCAGACAAGAGGAGAAAGTCCAGTTAAAATTTGAATGTCTTTACCGGACAAAGACGGTTCTCCATACAAGGCTCCAAACTGGCATCACGACTGACACAATAACTCAAAGAACTCTGGTTATCACATGAAAATCATCAACATTAGACTGTTCCAAAAATGAAAAAAAAAAAGAGTCATACAGTAAATCCACTGTCCTGATTTGTAAAATCTCAGACATGCAGAACTCCAACCACCTGGTGTTGAGGTGCGTACCGTAGTGTATTTGCCTAGCTGGCACAGTGAAGGGAACGTCTCTTTATGCGCCTTGCTGACCCGGTCAATCATCTGCTCTGTCTCTGTGCTCAGAACGTAGCTTTCCGTGCACTCCTGCTTCTTCTCGTCCTTCTTCTTCTTGTTGCGGTCGTTCCTCACTGCTGAGGTAGAGAACAAAGAAAAGCAGAGTTTAAGAACAGAGCTGCCATTAATTGTAGGGATTTCTAGATGTTTGCTGGGGAAAACATTGGCGGGTCTGAGGTAAATTTTGCTTTTCATTTACACAAAAACAGTCTAGGAAAGACACAGCACTCAGTGGAAACCAGTGTTTGAAGGGCCAAAAAACTGTGGAGGAGTATGGTTTTGGTATCAAAACTAAGATGGGGAACACTATAAATGTTCTGTAGCGATAGGACAACAGCAGGAGGTGCTCTAGGTAGGCGATCCGATAAATTAGTATGATTAAGTGCAGGGAGGAGAACAGTAAACCTGCAAGAGCCTCTGTACTACCAGAACACATCCCAGCTATAATCCCATCTGGAAAGAGAAACGGCTATGATAGGTCCGTCCGGGGGGCGAAAGAGACATTACTGAGACATTGCTGAGGAAAATCCCTGGAATATTCCAATGGAAAGCCAGAGAAACGGCGTTCCCACTGGTCTTACAAATGCTGCGCCAACCGCTGCTGCGAATGTAGCTACACTCACTTCCGAAAATGACAAAAACACCAGTCGCCGCGGTGTTTAGCATTGGAAAGCCATTAGGGCATATCCGGCTCTCTCCCGCCCCCCCCCCCACGCCACGACCCTGGGGTGTAGAAGTCTGACAAGGGGGGTGAGGGTGTGCAGGGGAAGGGGGTAAGGTGATAAATAGCATTGGCGGATAAGGTCATTCATAATGCTGACAAATTGCTACTGCTTTCATTAGAAGCCCAGCTAATCTAATAACATAATATGACAAATATCCAGGCGTTAATGGTTTAAAGGGCTTGGCTGAGCCCACGCTGACGCTAGCTGCACACCCCCTCCAGCATTTGCTCGCTCACTCGCCTTTTCTCTCTCCACTGCAGTTAAACATTCTTCTCGTCTCCCTCACTAGAAAGAAGGCTAAGATCAACACATCACTAAGGCCCACGGCCCAGCTTAAACAAAATGTGTCTGTCTGGACTTTGCACATCTGATTGCTTTGCATTAAATCCTCCTTTTGAAAAACTGGGCTCTGAGACTGCAGATGAAAAATTTTAATTTTTGTCGAATTTGCCATAATTACAGAAATGGTGACTAACGTGCATTACTGTCGAATAAAGAAAGCAATCAGGTAGACGTCTCCCTTGTGTCAATGCAACAGTGAATTGCCCACAGCTATTGGTTTTATTTACAACAGGGTCCGTCGACCTCGAAAGGTTATCGTATTATTAGTGCTGCCCACAGGTGAGGACAGTTGGCAACGCTAAGTGACGTGTGTGTTTCGGGCCCATCCTTGGGTCGCTGTCAAAGCTACTCAGTGTCCCTGCCGCCATTGCTGGCTCTTCCGGAGACGTTAAATTAATTCCTAAATAAAAGTGGGGCATCCTTAACGCGGGGACATTACCCGCGCTGAAAAATTGGCACTGCAATCATAAGCCGCACAACACAATTTAATGCAGTCATTAAAGAACTATTAGCCGGGACTCGCGATCCGTCAGGGAGAATTGCTGTGTGTAATAACTGGAGGGAGATCCACAGCAGGGCTGAGGAATAATACACACCACTGCCTTCTCTGTTGTGTCTGTTGTGTGTGTGTGTGTTCAGTGTGTCTGTGTACAGTGGAATGTGTCTGCAAAGCATTGTTTGAATATGAATGTACTTGAGCTAATAGTGACTCTGTCCTGTGTTTGAAAGAGTTTGATTGTGTGGCGAAGTGTTGCCGGCCCACTGTGTTGACCCACATCCTAGGAGTATCAATGTCTGCGTCTACAGTGTTGTATTGTGTGCAGCAATACGCACCCCCATCAATCAATCACTTGCACTCATGGTGGATTTCATTATAAGCATGAAAGCTACGTTTGACTGAATGTGTCTACGGTTGTGTATATATGAAACTGTGTGTGTGTTTGTGTGTGTGCGTGAGAGAGAGTGGGCCAGCAGACAGACAAGGATAATTTGAGGGAGGAAAATTGAAGGCGCGACAGGTCGTCCATCACACAGATTAAATTCAATGGAAAGATAAAAATGTCATTGTTCCCCTGATTCTCTTGCCTGCCCCTTTCTCTCGCTGCTCTGTGGCGTCCAGACAATAATGAAACGATTTCTGGCTCTCTGGTTGCCCCCTCCTCCGCTGAAGCATGCTGGGACACACTGCACGCCGGATGAGAACGGGGGGGATGAGGGATGGATGAATGCAGGGGACCGAGGAAGGGAGGGGTTTGGGGGGCAGAGACGGGGGGGCTGCTTACCCGGGGAAGCTGCCCTGTCCGCCCCTGGAGCCCCAGTCTGTCCCCTCACGGTCTCCAAGGGTGGGTGCGGCGACTGGGGGCCCAACGCCATCCCGCCTTTGGAGCTGGTGCGAGGAGCTGAGGTGACAAGGAGGGGCACAGGTTTACCCCCCTCAACAGGGTACACGCTAACTAAAACAGGGCTCCCTACATTTCAGCCACCCCCACAACCACACCCCTCCAGCAGAGACATTATCGGGGTGGGGGGGATAGATGATGCTGGTGGAATGGTGCCATGTATACTTTCTGGACTATCACATGATCTGTACTCAAAACCACACAATCAATTATAGCATTTCAACAGGAACGTCCTCAGTGATACAAAGACAATCAATCTATTCTACAAACATTCACCTGTAGACAGCAGACATCCTACGAGCGGAAAACACCAAAGAGGCTATATTTGAAACCCCACAACTACACGACACAAATAAACTGTATTTTGTACCCAAATATAATAATTACAAACAGATGTGGCAGAGGATTAGAAAACTGAACAAAAGCGGCAAAAAGTAAGTTCAGGCTAGGCTCATCGTCCCTCGACACGTCTGCAATAATTTGTACACTGGCTGTCTCTGGCTTCCCCTGGTAACCTCTTCCTCTCTCCCTCTCTCTGTCCCACATCTTGTCCCTAGCCACTTCTTCCCTTGGCACAGCCACCTGGCATGGATCCTGGCCATGTTGTCAGAGCTGTTGAGCGGACGCAAGGTCATCGAGACGTCCCCTAGCCGAGCGGTCGCAGCCTCCTTGGTGGCTCCCCGCTGGCCCCCAGATGGCCGGCCCCTCCCCCAACACACCCCGATGGTGCCCGGCAACATGGTCAAAGTCACCCTGCACTACTCACAACGGCAAAGTGGCTGTTTTCCAAAACCAACGCTACATTAGTTTGAGTGGGCATTTTAGGTATGCAAAAATAGTTTAATGTGTGAAAGTTCTAAAATTACCTTTCAAAACAAATGCAAATACCAAGATATCAAATAAACGTTCTCCTACCTACTATTCCCTGCCCACTACTGAGGTACAGTCTTGACAGATTTAGGAAATTATCTACAAAAGAGGGTGTGTGGAAAACTCAATTCATGAAACTATGTCGGATCTGTTTGAAGTCGATAGAAGTTGGCCCCTAACTGTTCTGGGGATTACCAGGGAAAAATAACACTGTATTGGGTCTACACAACAAACAGCCAGGTTGTACCCACTTCCAGCCACTAGATGGCAGTGTCACTTCAACCTATCCTGTTAGTCCCTGAGGTGGGTGTTGCTGAGTTGCCCCTTGTGATACTCCTAACCATGATTAATGGGCCCGTTCAGGAGTGGGGAGCGCTGAGGATAACTTACTTTACACTAGACCTCAGACGGACAGCTGAGTGGGAAACGTGCTGAGAGCTTATAGTACCAAGTACAGGGTAAACACAATGGCAGAGAGAGAGAGAGAGAGAGAGAGAGAGAGAGAGAGAGAGAGAGAGAGAGAGGGGCTCTTTGAGTGCCCACCTGTAGGCGTCTGACAGCATATTTATAATGTATACAAAGTGTGTTTATGTGGACATGTCTGTGTGTGTTGACATGAGGCCCATAGCTCTTTCCTGTCAACTCCTCCAATTAACGCATCGGGTCTGACCGTGTGTGACTGCATACTCTGTGTGTGTGCATACCTTGTGTGTACGTACTGTGTGTGTTTGTGTGTGTGCGTGGTGTGTGCGTGTGTGTGTGGTATGTTCACACAGCCCCAGGGATGTACTGATCTGAGGTGACGCCTGCTCTTTCACACTCCACAGGTGTTAACAAATTTATCATGGAGGCCCACCAGGACGCTATGCTACCATCATCAGACCAGGGCGCTGTGTGTCACAGGGTGTACCACGGGATATGACAAGGGTTTCAGATGATACGCTTGACTGGGCTGTGTGGTGTACGTCAAAGGCGAAAGATATCCCATTAAACAGAATCAAATATAGACATGTGATCCCAGCTGAAATGAAGGGATTTTCCCGATTGCAGGGACAAGGTTGGGATACGTCAGGGGTCTCAGACCCTGGTCCTGGAGAGCTACCATCCAGTAGGTTTTCACTGAAACCACACATAATGGAGCCTTAATGTACTTTTTAAATAGCTAATTATTAAAATCAGGTGTGCTTAATTAGGGTTGGACTGAAAACAGATAAGGACAGTCTCTCTCCAGGACCAGGGTTACCAGATGCCTGTGATAACGGCTTTTGACTGGTTTCTACGCAGTGTGCGGAGGACAGGGATTGCAGGACGCTGCTGCGGGGGCGGCACTTACATTCCTTGGACATGCCCACCTCCAGGCACTTCTGTAGACGGCAGTACTGGCAGCGGTTCCTGGTCACCTTGTTGATGATGCAGTTCTTCTCTCGGTGACAGGTGTACACCATGTTCTTCTGGATGCTCCTTCGAAAGAAGCCCTGAAGGACAGAGAGGGTGAGGGAGGACAGAGGAGAGTAGAAAGAGTGTCCGTGAGGGTGTGGAGAATTTAGAACATTTCTGCGGTGTGGCCAAACATAACAGGCAATGAACGACCACCAACCAATAAGCTCTGAGATGGTTTGCAGTGAATAATCGGGAAGGGGGGGATTAACTCCTGATGCCATCTCAGGAGACCCCCCCCCACCTTTGTAATGGCCCATTAGAACACTGAGAACGATGTTTCTGGGACATTAAGTCAGTCAGAATGGCCGATGGGTGGTCTGCTAGCCCCTAGCTACCTATCCGTGGCCTACTTTATTTTTATGTGGCCTGCCAACAAAACAAAACAAGAAAAACGTTCTGGATCGGTGCCAAAAGAACATCATTAGAGAGCGAGAACGTTGGTTTGAAATGCTTCAAAGTGGTCTTCCAAGCAAAACAAAGCAGCTCTCTTTCTTATGTTCAATCTCCAGGGACCAACGGATATCCAGAACTAAATTAAACAGTGGGGGGGATGTTTTTGTTTGTTTTGTTGTTTTCTGGGTTGATCCTTCTGCCTGTTGTCATCTTCCTGAAACATTGAAGCAGCTACATACATGTCAAGTACCATTAATTTTCCCCATGTAAACCCTTTAAAAGTAACATATTCGGAACAAAATGGTTTCTTGAATAAAATTGATATTGGATTGAAATGTTTGTCTAAAATATAAATCAAGAATGTAATTTCATGGTCATCACATTTCAGCAACACGATCTGGGTTCAATCCCTGCCACAGCTATTCCTGCTTTCTCTATCCTGATATGGCACCCTGGCTGTTTCACATGTTTGAATAAAAGAAAAACCAATGCATACACCACAATTTCATAATTCATACAAGGAAATCAGTCATTTAAAATAAATGTCCCAATGTATTAGTTTCATTAGAAAAATATTTTTCTGTAAATTTATCAGTTTTGGGATCTTTTATTTGTGCTCTGGAAAAATGTAACAAACAATTTACAACTTGCTTCACTGTTTTCCTATATCTATTCGACAAAAATAATGCACGTGTCAACAATATCACAAATCTCAAGAGGCAAGAACTAAACAATTCTAACATTGACCATTCCAGGCACACAACCCTGTACGTGTGTTCCCGCAGGGACGTTATCAGCCAGGAAGTCAGACTCTGTGATGCCATTACTAACAAGTGCCGTGTATGTTCTACCTCTTCTAGCTATTCTTTAGCTCAAGGGGATTTATCAGTTCTCTGGCAATATTGATAAGTGGAGGATGGCTAGGTCCTCCTGGAAACTGGAGAACAGAGCGATGGGTCATGTCTGGGTGCGGTCCGGCTAGCAGGACAGGCCCTGGATGCCAGGAGGAGATTAGCTCTCTGTCTGACAGATGGCTGGTGGAATAAAGCCCACAATTTGTCCTTCGCGCATCGCTGACTACCCTTCGCTCTATCCTAACTCCTCAGGAGCGATGGAGATGCAGGTTGGGAATGATCTGATCTGATGGCGATTAAGATGAAGAGGAGCCTTGAAGGACATTGTCACCATAAACGCTTGGCCCATGTGTGTCTGATTCATCAGGGAATGTGTCTGTGTGTAAATGGGGCCGTGAGCATACGAGAGGGCACTTATCTGTAAATCTGAAACAGAGGTGGAGGGAAAAGTGCAGAGAAAAGACTGGGCGCCGGGCGATATGTTCCTTTGACATACAAGTAACCCAAACTCGTCCCAGCTGCCGCGGAAAGAACATCCAGCCAAGAAACACTTGTCTTTTAAGCCCTCTCTGGCTTGAACTAGAACGCATCTGTTCTGCGGCTTGCAGTTACATGGCGAAACAACCCCTCCTCAGGTGTGATGGAGGCCTTGGTGTTGAGAGGCAGCAGTTAGCGCAGCTAGCCCGGAGGCTAATCTCCACACAGCTAGCATACTAACACTATCACACACACCCTCTTATCTTCAGCCTTCCTCTTTTACTCTCCATCAAAGAATCCTCTTAGGATAGCATACCTCCTCAAAGAGGCTTACCGTGCCTTACATTTAGGGCTTCCCTCTGAACAGATTAGAAGACACAGTCATAAACAAAATACGCATAGGGACAGGACAACATGCTGCGGATTCAAAGCCGATCAATAGACTATATCTGACAGCCTTTCAGTGAGGCTGGTGTCTCCTGGGTTCAGTTGGTAGCCTGACCCTGACAGTGACCCCAGGATTGACCCAGTCCCTCTGACATCAAGGGGGGGATGGGGGGGCGCAACCCTATCAATACGGCGACTCAGGTGCCCTGGCCAGGGGGGGTTGGAAGGACCACTTCTTATGGCCGGCCATTGTTCCATCACTTCCATTCCCGTCCTACTACACCCTATGAGGAGCCAACACTTCCTGTGGGCCTTAAGCCCCTATTTTGTATCACCGCTAATCCGCCCGGCGACAAGAGCCCTCGGCAGGCCTGTCAGCCACCCTGCAGTGTTCTAGAAGGAGGGGAGGAGCTGAGTGGTTAAAGGTGTGTGTGTGTGTGTGTGTGTGTGTGTGTGTGTGTGTGTGTGTGTGTGTGTGTGTGTGTGTGGTAACGGTTAATGTAGTAGGAAAGATCTGACATTTCACAGGAAAAGCAGGAATCCTCTGATCTGTATCTTTCACGCTCTGTTCCTAGATTAAAGCCAGCCTTCAGACCCATATTGGGTGTACATGTGTCCTCATGCAAAGGAGAATGTCCAGAGCCTCTCCTGCTTGGCAACTGTCACTGTGACCAAACATTATCAAAACATGTGGCTCTTTAACAAGGTCAGACACAAAATTACTGTGAAAACCTCTCAAAGACAGATGATGAGAGCTTATTACATTTAGCAACTAATTACAGTGAATACAGGGATATCCCCCTGGAGCAACTTAGGGTGAAGGGCCTTGCCCAAGGACACAATGACATTTGGCACATTCGGGAATCGAACCAGCAACCTTCTTGACTACAAGTCTGACTCCCTAACCACTAAGCCATCTGACCGCCCAGCTTTAATTTCACACCTTGAGGCAAATACCTACCCATGCAGCAGGGCGATGGTAGGGTTTCATTCTGCATGTGTTTTTGTTTTCTTCAGGTATCAGAAATGGTTTACGTGAACTAGGGCTGGGCAATATGGCTGAAAACTCTATCACGATATAAGTGTTTCATTTCGGTCGATATCTATAATTATTTACCTGTTTTATGACCTATGTAGAATAAGGAGCAGGAAAAAAATATTACATTTAAACATTTTTTATTTTTATTTAACCTTCCACTGATAATAATCCCCTCAGTTATAAAGGCAGAAATGTCAACAAAACCATGGAAAACACTCAAATAATTAAAATGTAAACATAACTCTAAAATCACAATGAACTCTTAACAATTATCTGTTACACTAAGGTGCAAAAATACAATACTTAAGAAATGCTCAATAAAGTGTAATACAATAGTGCAAAGTGTTAAATATAAACAGAGAAACCTGAGACCTGAGAAGGTGGGGAAAACAAGTTTGTGATATTACCAGTCTTGGTGGGGATGACGTTTTGCATAATTTGCAGACGACATTGGTCTGACTACGATCAGACTTTTAAAAACCAAAAAACTGCCATACTGGCGAGCTGACTTTTCCCATTTTATCAACAATTTCCTCGCTCGCTGCGGCACAAATTTTTTACTTATCAGTTTCAGTTACTGAAGAATCCAAGACAACTCACGAGACAATAATATTGCGCAACCAAACGTGATACTGTTAAATGATTGGCTGTTAGCGTGTCACTCGCTACGTTGCTAGGTTGCCAGAGAGTGAGTGCCTTTGTTTATGCAAACAAAATTGCTTCGCAACCGCTGGTTTCTTCCGACGAAGCAAAGGAAATTATCGAACGTTTTATCAAAAGCATTTTTTATTGATATTGATTACGTGTCTATCGCGATACATATCTTTATCATTTATCGCCCAGCCCTAGCGTGAACACATTTATTTTTAGGTATTTCATTTGACATTAAGCTATGGTAAACCAACTACAGTACACCAATTTTAAAAAACACTGTAAGAAATAATACGACATTAACTTTTTAGCTCATAACCTTTATGAAAGCGACCTGACTGCGCCACCCACCAACCCTCAAATATATTTAATAACGAGATACGAGTGATGAGTATGTAACATACATGGATTTAGAGTTAGCGTACACATTTACAGGTTTAATATTATATATCTATATTCAGAAAGATAAGAGTATTTAGTTATCAAGTGGATTGATATGGTCAGGCATTAAAATCTGCTGATACAGCCACAGCATGGGTAAAGAACGTGTTTAGGGGATGAGATTTATCTTTTATTATTGAGCTGTAGTGTACGGAATAGCACACGTGATACGACTTAGAACCCCCAGTGTATCTTTATGGGTGTTGCTATATAGCTAACCCCCAAATCAACCCAGTCTCCAATGGGAGGCTGTATATTAATGCCTGTAGTGTTGAATTATTGACGACGTTATGCTCACTCATCTCCTGTGAAGAATACTAGGATAAAGGGGATGCTGCATTTTTCAAAGTCCTGCTCTCCACAGGATGCCTGGCTGGAGGCGCTAACAAGCAACAGCAGCTGACGATAGCATAGCTAGTAGATACCACCTGTCACGGTTGTAAACGTGCACAGCACCTAGCATTTTCGAATCATCAAACAGGCTAGGAAAGTGCCTTGGCTACAAAGGTTGTTTCTGAGACAGCCAACACAACGTCATAGGAACACTTTCACTGTGCTATAGACGGTACCCAGACACAGCCTTAAATTTGTAGGCGCACACACAAACACACACAACTCCACCAGTAGCTAGTATTCTACCCTATTAGCCTATTTAATCAGGGCATGTTAGACAATAGGGAGCAGTGATAACAGACATATTAAAGCCTATTGAAGACTGGCAAGGGGCAACTCCATCAAACAGGCCTGTATGTCACGCATAAAACCATTTGTTGTGTCCACTCACAAGGTGTGCTCTCATACTTCTAATCTTTCCCGAAGGCAAAATATGACTGGCTTGGTGAGTGGTGATTACTGAAACAATAGGGGCTATTGCTTCAATGATGAGCATTCACATCTTCAATGACAAAGAGCAGTCGTTGACTTTCTGACCAATCAGAGCACAATGTCTTCCAGGCAGCACTGAATGCAGCTAGAAGGCATTTTCACCTGAAGGTAAGCAATATCCTTAAAGGGACAGTTTGAGGTTTCCTTTACTTTAACTCTTTAAATGTTTCTGTCAAAGGGTTGGATTTTATTGAGCCCTCGTGTGGGAAAGCCTTGCCTCGTGCTGCAGTGTTAAAGAAGGACTGTGCGCTCTTCTGCAAGACTCCATTCTGCATGAATGTGTTTGACACAACTTTGTGACATAACAATTATTTGTGTGAAAAACTAATGTTCTTTCACAAAGAAAATCCCGAAAATCATGAAGCCCAACTGCTTTTTGTAGATTAATATACATTTTGTAAAACAAAAGTCAGTTTATCACTAAGAAAACAGTCTATATTGTTTAATGTAAAGCACAATATCTATCCAAACACAAGCAACATTATGAACGAATTTCAGAGGATTTAATTACAGGGTCTTTTAAGTGGGCTGGTCAGCTATTTAAGGGGTGTCTCCAAATGCCGCACAACCAGGCTGAACTAGATAAGGCACAAGGGAGAACCTATGTAGGCTACGGATGCTGTTGGATTTCCTTGAGGTGATCAACCACTGGGACTGGGGCCCATTCTCAACCCGGACGAGCACAGACCTGCTAGAAACATTCACTTGGACAACATCATCTCTATCAAGTGCAATAAATTAAAGAACTCGCACCAGAATCAATGTTGAACTTCTGCGGCAGGTACGACGTAAAGGAGTGGGATGGTGTGATGATGGTCTCACCTTGCAGCCCTCGCAGGCGCTGACTCCGTAGTGGTATCCTGAGGACTTGTCCTGGCACACGAAGCAGGGCTTGTAGACACGCGGTGGGGGAGGGGGCGACGGTGGGCTGGGCACAATCTCCTCTGAGCTCGTACTCTGGGTCTCGATTGCTGCGGGGGAGAGAAGAGACCGGGGGACATACTTAGTTCACACTCAACTCAGATGCGTACACTTCATAGGCCACTTTTAGATGCCGGACAAGAAAGAGCCCTCTGATCAATGTCAAGAGGGAATCTCATCGCTTGGCAAGAAACACATATAGAGCTTAGAAATATGGATACGCTTTGTATTACTTTTTATAGATCACTGATTAGTTACGAACTGTCTGTATCGGTCATTTTGGTCTCAATTAGGAACTTCCCAAAACTTGTGAACTCAGCTGCACCCAGAAAAAGTATTTTTACTTGTACTTCTGACACCTCTGGTTCTTAGTACTTATGTTATTTTGCAGCCAGCCATTAATGTCACCTAGATTACTAAACTGATCTATAACCTTGCATTTCTCAAATATAGGCTACTTGTATAATTTGTAATCATAGCAAAAAGGCTGTGATATGTAGCCGGTGTTGATAATATTTGGTTAATCGTCCCAGCTGTACAGTCAATACCAGCTGTACAAGCTGAGGCAGCCCATTGTTGTTTCCCAGTAACCTTAGAATTGCACATATTAAAGAAAACAATGTCAGTCTAGATCACAGATAAGGATGTCCTGAATTGCTCTAAAAAGGAACCAAACCCATCAGGGCAGGAACGGCTGTGTAATGTAATAGTGTATCTAGGGAGGATTAACCTTATGTTGGACCGGCATTTATTATTGTATATACGAGTTCTGGTCTAACCAATCAACAAAGGTGTCTTGATGACTAAACCTAAGATCAAGGAGGATATTAAGAAGACATTCTCTCCTCATCCAGCTGTACCAGTCACTCACATAACCTGTCACATGCACGCCTCTAAATATCATAAAGCATTTGTGTATTGTGTGCTCCCGCCATCAGTCCTGGAAATAGAGACTGTGACGTCTCCATCTCAGAACTGCCGGTGGCCTGGATGGCGCTCGTGTGTAAATAAGCGATCTATATTTAACACAAGGCTCACGGGTTCAACCAGGCACGCAGTAAAGCTGGGAACTGACGCCACGTGATGCCGCAGACGCTCTGGATGGGAGCACATGGGCAGAGAGCTGTCTACTGAGCACAGACACAAGAACATTTACATCCATCTAGCAAATAAACAAACACTCTCCCTATTTCTGTCACTTAAGTGACACACGAACACCACAGGATCATGTTGTGTCAGTCTTGGTATGTCCACTATCTGCTCGCTGATCGCAGTGCGCCTGCTCCCCAGAAACACTCGGAATGTTCTGGTTGAGACAACCAAAATAAACCAGGCCGACGCACACTAATAAACTCCCTGCAGTAAGAACATATTATTTTATTTTTTTAAATGCTATGTTAAACCATACCTAAAATTCCCCTAGATCACATCTACAGTATTTCAGAAGGAAACAGGCACTACATCCACTTCGGTTTCAGGTACGCTGATTGGATAACTCGACTCAGCGTAATGACAAAACCAATGAAGCTCACATCACAGGTATAAACAACTACACAAACTGGAGCCAGGATATTAAAACAGTCAGTCCTGTCTCTCATACAACTGACAGATGACAGCATGATGGTCTTTAAGAGTAAACTACACAAGGCAGGATGGTTGCTACAGTAGGATAATTACTAGGATGTTTATTGCAGTAGGATAATTATTAGAAACTACAGTAGGATAGTCAGTAGGAAGGCAATCTCCCGTAGGTATGGTTACAGAGTCTGTATTATATGGACTCTGCTGGTATTGGCTCAAATACGTAAAATAACGATATGCATTGTTCCTGTTTTTTTAATTATAATCATCATCATATGTGATGCTTTAACATGATGATCACAACCGATGATCAATGTCAGAATTGGTTTAGAAGTTTGAATTTCCTTTTGGCTGTTCATGGCAGGCAGGATATAGCAATTTTGGTAGCATATGGACAAAGAAATAAAGCAACTGACCAAGTTATGTAAGAGTTACTTCTGTGTTTCAGAGACTACTAAAAAGGTAGCCTAATCTTGTTCCCAGACACGTCCCACCCAAAACTTTACCCTATATTGCTTCAAAATGTGTCTTCGGTACCCTATGTGAATAACACCACAAATTTGGAGGATCGATAGCCATTGGAATAATAAGCAAACAATCAAATGTGTTGTACGCCGCTGTTTATAGCCCCCTGTATTTATTGGCAAAAATGGAGGAAAAATACTACTTAGTAAAGTCGATCCGATGGTCACTTCCACAAGGCCAACTTTTAATGAAAAATGCTCCAGGCTCACAGGCGCAATAACATGGGGATGGGTTTACTAGGAAAGTTGCTAAAGTAGAATAGTTAATAGGAAGGTTACTATAGTAGGTGAGTTACTTTCAAGGTTGACCCAGTAGGATAGCCAGCAGCACAATGCTGTTCCTATGTTCCTTACCTATTTTGTGAGGATCTTGGTGGTTTAGCAAACTTCAGCTTGTTTTGCTTGTGTGTCTATTAGCATGCTAGCAACTGTTCAATCTACTGGAGTTACCCTTATTAGTCCTATGAGTCATAACCTCCCTCCCTGATCCCGGCAGCTGTCACACACTTCTCATAAGATCTTTCTGTGGGTTTCTGCTGAATGCCACAAGTGCCCTTGGGTGGCCCTGCTCAGTACACAGTGCCGGCTCCTTACTTAATACAATAAACAAATACAGAGGACACAGACTCAGCAAGGTACTAATCGCACCATGGCATAAGAAGAATGACTTAAAAACGTTCTTAGGAAAACTAGTTATTTTTCTATATTTGAAGGGGTCTTACCTGTGAGTAAACACAAACCAGCCCCAGGAAATGCCTTTAAAATACTTCAGGTGATCTCACAACACCTCCCTGAGGGACCCCACTTCTGTATGAGCACACAGTGCACTCTGCACAGTCTTTTTTATTGTCCATATAACCTTTAAAATAACTAGGGTTAAAAGTCAATGGGAATACCAGCTTAAAGGAGAACACCGACTAAATTCTATAATTTGCCTATGTTCCTAAATCGTTTGATCTACTTATTTGACGTTCTGGCTCATCAGTCAACTCTCTCACTCAAGGAAAACAAGGTAGAGCTAGCGCGAGTGCAGTGTCAGCTGGAGACAAATGGTCTGTGTAGATGAATGAGTTTGAAATGTTCTTTCACAAAGAAAAAACCCAAAATCGCTTTTGGTACATAAAATATAATTTTTGTTTGATAAATCTCAGTTGTGTGGTTTCAAACATACCTCTTCTAACTTCTATCCTGATCTGAAAGTAAAAACAGATCACATGATTCTTTCCAGCCCAGCGCTGGTGTGAACACGTGTTCAAGACGTTAAAAAAAGTCATCCTTGAATAGTTTAAACACAACATACCCTTGGTCTATCAATTATATATTCTTAATCTGATATTCTCCCTGATTGAGAATATAATATTGACAGAGCAAAGTGGGAATTCAGAAAAAGAAGTCTGTGTTTCATTTTTTACAAGTTGAACAGTTCAACACAACCTCTTAATGTACTGAAAGCAGGAAGTAGGGCTACTTCCACAGCAGAGAGGTAAGTAAATACACGTTCTAAACAATGCAACGGACTTTTATTATACAAAATGTATATTTTATGTACCGGTACCGAAAGCAGTTGGGCTTCACGATTTTGGATTTTTTTCTTTGTGAAAGAACGTTTGTTGTTCACGCAAAGTATCGTTTATCTTTATTTCACAAAGTTGTATTCAAACTCATATATCTACACAGACCATTTGTCTCCAGCTGGTACTGCACTTGCGCTAGCTCTACCCTGTTCTCCCTGAGTGAGAGAGTTGACTGATGAGCCGGAATGTCAAATAAGTACTTCAAACGATTAAGGAACATAGACAAATTATTTAATTTCATCGGTGTTCCCCTTTAATTAAGTATATTGGTTACCACTATGCACTGACATGTCGTGATGTGAGGCTCCATGATACATCTTTAGAACAGAGTCTGGTAGGTAAATACTAATAGCTGACAATAAGCCTGTAACCAACATTGTTCAACATTAGACAGAGAAAGATGGAGAAAGTGAAAGTGTGATAGAGGGGCAGAGCAGGAACTGCTGAATGTCATGTATGCCCCAATCAAAATGACAAGCAGAGCACCGCCATTTACTATAGGTAATTAATCATGCTATGCATACATGTTCAGTAAACAGTATTACGTTTAGGTTTACTGAACCTAAACCACAAGCTTAATGCGCTTATAGTAAACACTGTGTGTTATTGAGACTGGGGCTGTTGTTGCTTTTAACAGATGATGGGAGCCAAGAAGAAACATGCGGAATCAGGTTCTGCTAATCGCTCCGAGACTTTTCTTCCTATCTGGATGTTGATCTGGGAACAGGTCACACGCTAGCCAACAGTACACCATTTATCAGTCAGACGCTAATAAATGGCTTAGAGGCAGTTAAGAAGAGATGTTCTCTGAGCTTCCTCTTTTTTTATTTTGAGTGAAAATAGTTGAGCCGGGAGGGATGGATGGAGAGCCAATCGTTTGCTTTCATTTCCCTTTTGTTGTCATCAGTGTTGAATCTTTGCCTGTGCCACTGGCTGTAGCTGGCAGTCACTGTGATCACGTCAAAACAATTAAACCTAGAGAACTCTTTACGTAATGCGCCACATTCTCTCTCATTAGCAAAATAAAACGTTTCTCGTTTTCTCTTCTGTCGCTGTCTGACGCAAAGCTATTATAAGCCAGCCTTATTACCAGCAGCTTCATTAGTATTAAAGCAGCCATCATTAAACATATGCATTCAAACACACTGACAAAATAATACAGCACACACACACTACAATACACACACACACAAGGCCAACAGCCTTTCAGCAATTTAGCGAGTGGCCGCCACCCACCCGCTTTTAATGAGAGTTCTGGGACATGAGGACAAGAATCTGCAATGGGACCGGCTAGTGTAATTAAAGACAATAGCTCAGTTCTGGAGTAGGAAGCAGAGCTAGGGAGAACTGAGGCGCTGAGCCGAACAATGGTGGGCCTGTGGGATGGAGACGGCTGACTTCCCCAGCTCCACCACAACACTGTCAGTAGAGCAGCGCTAACAGCCATAAGCCTGCTAGTTGTCCCAATAAGGCTAGCCTCTTGAAAACACCTCAAAGGAAAAGTTTTAGATTTAGGGTCCCAAATCTGTAGTCATGACTAAAATGCCACTAAAAAGACATCTACAGTTTGAACAACCTACCCGACAGTTTGTGATGCCTAGCTGGTGGACATCATAACAACATGGGGGGAAAACACTCACATAAATAAATCCCTTTTCAAACTAAAAAGTGCTCATTATCTTTGTGCAGGTCTGTATATGTTCTCAAAAATGCATTGTGCTATTCCAAATGTAAATAGCAATGTCCTGTTTCCTGTGTAACTATTAATCAGCATGCACTACCTTTGTCATAGTGATCTCGTTGTGGCAGTTTAGGGGGAAGTTTTGCATGGACATATTGTTAATCTGTAGAAGTTTAGGGAGCATCTGTAATTTAAAGCAATAATGTGATTTAAACCTGAGTTTAAAATGTGTGGTCTAGACTGCCAAATGACTAGAAACCAGTTCCACTGGGATTCTCCTAACCTCAGTCAACCTCCTCATTAACATGACCTGCATTCGTGACTCAACAACTATTTGATTTCTCTGAATTCTTGTGCATTTTGTTTGTCGGCAGCCAAAACACGCTAATGGCTTAATTTAACGCTTGCAAGGCAACAGCACCCGAAGAGCCTGTGATTTCATTGAGCGTTGAGCATTTCGTAGTGTCGCTTTTTAAATCAATTTGCATATCTGAGGCGCACTCACGCTCCCATATCTTCAGCGTTCAGCCACGCTTAACATTACTTCAAACAGCAGAACAAAGCAATGACTCAAAGAAGCATACCACATCAATAACTAAAATGTAGGCTATATCAGAGGTTATCATGAACCAAACTACCCTGATTATCACTCCGTCTAACTGCTCTATCATTGGTTTGAGTTAAACGGATTGACACACTGTCTATTTAAAGGCCGGCATACAGACAGCAATACTGTAGTGAAGCTAGGTCTGGGTTGGTCAAAGCAGCCCTTGTTCATTGACCTATTACTGTTCAGAGGACGGTTCAGGTTTGGGCCTATAGCCAGGGAGATTTGATTAACGTCATCCCCATGGGTGATTGGACCCAGCTGTAAAGCATATTAATGAGATTTCAATGTCATTAGGGGAATGTTAACTACGTTAGCCTACGGGCTGGTGGGCCTAGCGGTCGTCAAGCAGGAGGGGGGGCTCATTCACGGCGTCTTCCAGAGTACCATCCTTCACGGCCTGTCACAGGCTTCTGCATTTCCACCCTGTTCTCAATTAGATTATGTACACATACACACATCCACAGACAGAAGCATGTCTCTCTGTTGTCTCCAGACACCACTCAAGTATAGACCACCAGACTGTCATGCCACAGGCTGTCAGGCACAGAAAGATACATGACAGTCTTTTATGTCCAAACAAAATAATCAACTGAGAATGTGACCAAGAATTGAGTGTTCAACAATGCCTCGTACTGCCAAGGGGTATAGAGTTCTAGTCAACAGTACCAATTCTCAACAAGCCAGACAGGATTTGCATTTGGATACATTTAATGTGCAGTTAAGCACATTATCGGGTACAAGTGTCCGAAGACCGATGGTAGACTACGCGGTCACGTTTTGACTGGTTTCTGTGTCAGACGTCTGGATGAGCAAGGAAAAAGCAAAACAGAAGAGGATGCTTTGTCAGCATTCTACTAACTGCTGGGGGGAAATAGGGCTATTTCCTACCTCTCAGGGAAATCCTGCCATTCAACTGCACAACTTCACGCCAATTCCTGAACAACTTCTAGATCAATATCATCAACACATCACAATACGGAGCAACAAAGTAAAAAAAGGGTTACCTGTAGCAGAAGCTGCAAACAAGAGCCTTCAACCTAATTAAAGCTCTTCTAGCTCCGCCTCTACACAAGCCCCTGCTGTCCCGCCTCCTGTGCCATTTGTGGCTGTGTCAGCAAACATTCTGTTCCGCTTTCTTCCTCGTCCAGCCAAATGTCATTACCTCCATCCTCTCTACCTGTGAACCAATCTACCCACTGGCTGACATCTCACTGTGCTGCAGTACAGTAGGCCTGAGCAGTGCTTGAATGTGTCCGTATATCTGTAGGCTTTTTGTGGGTCGGCGTATGTATCACAGTGTTAACGGGCAGGTCACCAGTGTTCCCCTGCACGGTGACGCAGGCCTCACGCCCCATGTAGCTGCTGGTCTGAAGTCAGCCTTACTCTCTGTCCGTCTCCGATGTGTGTGCTTTATTGATGCAGAGCCAGCACAGACCCTGTCAGCCAACATGAGTCTCATGCCTCTCCAACTGGCTTTATGGAAACCGACATCCCAGAGTTCCCTAACTGCCAAATTCTTCCCGGAACCAAGTAGACAGCTTGGGAGATTATTGGTTTTCAGATCCGATCGAACAGCAGCCTTTAATCCTGTTTTAATATCAGTTGGTTCGGCGAGATTTATCGCATGCAAGGAGTGTTAGGATTGTGAGTTCAGAGAATCAGGTCCTATGTTTTTTTTAATCCAGGAGCATTTTGTTTGAAGAATAGACTGAAAGGAAATAATCAAAAACTATTATAGCCTATGTCTATTTACTTTTTCCTGCAGGCAGTGATGAATAGCACATTGCATTAGTGTGCAATAACTCTCCAGTCTTTACTCAAGGCACAGTCAAACCCGCAAGACCCCCTTTGATGGATGATAGCCCCAGGAGAAGCACAAGAGTACAGGGGGTAGTAGGAGGCCCCATCTATGACTGGGCCGGGATCGCTCTTCTCCTTCAGGAAATGGCAGTGTTTGTATAGGACCCAAACTGAGGCAGACACGGCAGGCTTCGTATTAGGAGGATAATTTATGTTGTCTTTACACGCGGGTGAAGCGGGAGGGGGGTTCAACCTGTTTTCTTATCTAGCAGGTCTGGTTTGAATCAACTAAGGGTTCTTGGATACTCAGACCTGGCTGGTGTTCACTATCGTGTTCCCTGCCCCCCATTCCAACATCACTTCCCGTCGCTGGCAGGATTGTAAAATTGGTCGGCTGACTATCTACCATCTCTGATGGTGCAACAGCTAACCGAGACTATGACCATACGTTGCCAGACTGACTTCAAAAGGAACATAGGATAAGACAAAGGAAATGTAAGAGGAGACAATAGAAGGATAAAAGAGCAGCTGGTAAAGGTAACGTCACTGAAAAGAGGAGGAGAGTGATGTCTTTGGCATACAGCACTCTAAGTTTACTTGTGTTCATCTGATGTGAAGAAAGAACTTCTTCTACCCTTTTGCAGCTTTAAAACTGTTACAGAACCCAGTTTGGATTGGGTTTCTGAACACATCAACAACACCACAACCAACTGACCCAGATTGAAAGAGTTCAGCAGATCGCTTCGTGCCGACCGCATCTGAGGGATACTTCGGCAGTAAGACCAGCTTTGGAGTTGTGTAAATCCCCATACATTGGAGAATACATCCATTCAGCTCAGAATAGTCTTCAAAAGATCACTGACCCAGATTAACAGAAGTCAACTGAGCAGAGGGACGAGACCTACTCGGTACGGCCAAACAACTTCCTCTGGCCAAACGTCTTTGTGTGTGAAATGAATCCAGCAGCTGTCTCGAGCTGCTGATTGACGCTGGGGTCATGTGCACTGGCACCTGCCCGGGGTGACTTGAGACATTTGGCATGAGCTGATGGTGAGGGACAACATGGTGACAACAGCAGCCCAGTGGGAATGTCTGGAAGAGGGGGCGAATAGCAGCCGTATCAGGAGGTGCCAGGGCAAAGAGGAGGGCCGTGGAGACACTTGCCCTTTACACGATGCCAGCGTGGGTGCATTTCTTTACAGGAACACAAAGTTGGTTGTGGATACACTTGTCCAACTGTAAACATATCCTCCTGAGAAGAGTTCTCAGTGCACTGCAGCCCTTTCAGCGGTGCTCCTTTACATGTATTACATGAACTGTAGTGCTTATATGCAACTGTTGCATGCTTATAGGAGCTACTAACATGCATCCCAAATGGCACCCTATTGCCAATATAGTGCATCAAAGCCACATAGGTCCCAGTCAAAGGTAGTGCACTAATAAGTAAACAGGGTGTTAGTTGGGATGAAGCCACGGTATGAAAGCATAGAGCCAAGTTGACCCGCTGCATAAAGAGCAGAAGAATGATGATCTGAGAGCGAAAACATCTTTACCAAAGAGGAACAGTGACATGAAAGGGAAATGTTTCAAAAAAGAATCAAAATAAAGCCATGCCTGCTTCCTTGATCTAAGTGTGTGTGTCTATGGTGTTTGACCTACTACAGACTTTCCCTTGACAAACCCATGCCTGTACTGCCTTTTGTTTACAATGATTCACTTCTGCTGTGGATAATGTAATCCTAGCAAGTGTCACGAGACAGATGATCAGCACGGAAAACTGTGAAGCAGGCTGATATCTTCTCATTCTTGCTTTTTAACAGAACTGTAAACACTGAGATGATCCCCAGTGTTAAAGGATGCTTCCACTGATGAATCGTGTAAACGTCTGGTGTCTGGTTCTCACACCAGTTCCAGCTGCAGCTCCACACGAGTCCTGTGCCAGGGGCCAGCAGGGTTACATGCCAAGGTCAATCTTGCAGATGCCCCCAGTTCTCTGACAAGGATTTAAGACTTTTAACAGCTGGGATACTGACATTATACATTATAGGAGCCGTTTAAAATACACTACCTGGCCACTTCATTAGGTGCACCTTGTTAGTACTGGGTTGGACCCCATTTTGCCTTCAGAACTGCCTTAATTCTTCATGGCATAGAACCAATAACATGCTGCAAACATTCCTCAAATATTGTGGTTAATATTGACATTATTGCATCGGCCAGTTGCTGCAGATTTGTCGGCTGCACATCCACTATGTGACTCTCCCGTTCCACCACATCCTAACTAGGGATGCTCATATTGACCGTTTAACCGTTAACCGAAAGTAAAACATTTGACCGGTTAATACTATCAGTTAAACGGTTAAGAAGTATTTTTAATTGTTTTACGTATATATAGCCTATATTAGTTAAATCACGTGGCGCGTTGACACGCGCAACCAGAGCCTGCCGCTTCGTTTTGAAAGGTGGGGAGATATAGGTAATGAGGAGCGAAATATACCGGCTGTCTGTTTTGCATCTGCAATGTGTTCTTCATTTAAAATGACAAGCCTTGAACATGTATGGTGACTGTGATATTAACTTGCGCCTTCATTTTTTCATGTACAGAAACGTAACGCTATCGTATTGGGAAGCATATATTATTTTATCGGCTATAATTCATCATGCTCCTGATGCATTATAGCCGACGAAATAAGGTTACCTTAAAAACAACACACAGTGATTGACAACAAGCATTTTATTTTCGGAGAGGACCGTAA
>JACXGM010007795.1:0-20870 GCA_016801145.1 Umbra pygmaea | reverse complement strand
AAGGTGTTTGGAGTTAATTAGTTGATTCAGATGATTAGGTTAAAAGCTAGTTTAGAGACCCTTTTCATGATATGCTAATTCTTTGAGATAGGAATTTTGGGTTTTCATGAGCTTTATGCCAAAATCATCAGTATTAAAACAATAAATGACCTGAAATCTTTCAGTTGGTGTGCAATGAATCTAAAATATATGAAAGTTTAATTTTTATCATTACATTATGGAAAATAATGAACTTTATCACAATATGCTAATTTCTTGAGAAGGACCTGTATGTAGCTCACTATATATTTTGTATCTGCCTTGTTAGCAGTCAGCATTAGGCTACACTAGATATCACTGGAAGCTACTTGCTATTGGGGCCGTTAAAGAATCCTATAGTTGCTTTGAATTCTTTGTGGTATTTCAGATGCAGAGTGATACAGAAGCAGCGAAGAAACATGTCTAAATGCATTGACTTAATGCATTTACTACCTGCCACGTGATTGGCTGATTAGGTCAGTTATAGAGCAGTTAAACAGGTGTACCTAATAGTCGGTGAGTGCATGTGTTCTCTCACTCTCCATCTCTCTCTTAGTAATAACTTAACCTCTGTGATCAGATTGCAGGTCAATGTGCGTAGTGGACAATCAGAATCAAGGAAGTTCAACAGTAATTATATTTACACACAACCATCTTACGCCTGAATGGTAGGGGTCAACATAACCTTCACCAGGATATCCTGACCATTTGGCTTTTGCGGTTTGAGCCAAAACTGCTTACCTATGGTGACATGCTATTGCTTTTCATGTGCTGATGACAACACATTTTGTATCTGTTTGCTTAAAGAATTTGTACACATTACCGATAGTCCTTACTCATGTCAGAATGAACGCAGGACCTTTGTAGTTCAGGCATTTATCAAAGCTACGCTGATGTCAAGTGACGTTGTGTGCGTTGCACTAAAAGAATATGTTAAATGGAACACATTCCAGTGCCAGCTCACTCTACCCTACTAAGATTAGGCCATTATAAAGACACTGCATTGCACAGTGAGTCACATAGCCAGAGCTGTACAGCCCATCATGACGTATCACCATATACTGTACAGCATCAGAGAGTCTATAAATACAAATATTTACACAAAGACTGTTGGTGCATTGGTTCATATTAGAGCCTGGTTCGAATGCTCAGTAAAAGTAAATGTGTACTTACCAGGTGAACACTGTCATTTGCCTGTTTTAAGTGGAACTGATGATTTTAAAACTGTTTTAAAAATAAGAAGCTGTATTAGAAAATTTTCAAATACACCTCCAGAAATAACATGGTGTCCTTTATAACATTTTCTAACATTCTACATTTTAGTTTTATCCAGAGCGACTTACAGTGAATCCATAGGCCTATATTTAAGAGAAACTACTGGTAGGTGAAACATCCATAACTCAGTAGTAAGAGCATTCGATATTCAAATCAGTAAATGGCCAAAGGTTTGTCAAGCATAAATATATATATATATATATATATATATATTATGATTGGCTGTTTGCTTAAAAATCTGCAAAGTCGTTAAAATGTTGTTTTTATGGCTATCCGGTGCAAACTTTCCATGACATTATGATCTATGATATATCCATGTCGGTTCAAAAATATTTAACACAAAATATTTAAACTACTGAACCACTGTAACATGATGTTTCAGGGTTTTGCTTATTTTGTTATAAAAAATGCATGTGTTTAGTAATATGAACAGGGTTTACTATGACAGAGAATTATTTATTTATGAAGAATGAGGGTTTTTTACAATGCCTATTTGTCATTATTCTTTGTTTTGTAGTTCAACTTCTCATTTTTTTAGATTACATTAGCAATTTCTTAGTTTGCAGCAGCTGCTGTACAGTCAGACTTATTTTCCATTATTTTAGCTCAATGACTCTCTGCAAAATATTTGTTCAGTTCCATATCAATCTACTGGGATTTGGCATTCATCACAGTTAGTTTCTATAACTAATGGAAATAAGCAATTTCATAAAGTTGCTTTTTGATCATCTGGGTTTTCCTGTGTCTCTTCCTTGTCAGGTATGTTGGCACATAAGACATTTCGTCTGAAGAGAGGTGCAGGAGTGTGTTATCCTATATCCATTTTTATTTGCCGGAGTGTGTTATCCTATATCCATTTGTATTTGCAAAACAGCGTAAAATAGCAAATATATAAAACAGACAGTTTAAGGAATTATTTAAACATGTACTACATTATAGAGCAGCCCTGAGTGGTCCAGTTTCAAGGTTAACCAGCAGGGACTCTGCCCACAGCAAAATCACCAGTGTTAAATCAACTCTGAGAGTGTTAACACTCTCAGAGTTGATTTAACACAGGTGATTTTGCTGTGCCTGTTCACTTCAAGACATTTCATCACAACTGCATGGTGTTACCCTCTCAGACACCCTACAGTTCTATGCAAACATCAAGTCAGCAACTTGATCTTGCAGGTTCCTTAATGTAGGAACTTACCTCACAGGAGAAGAGGCACAGACACACATTCATGTCATCACACATCTGAACAACTGCAACTCACCTCTATACCTGACTTTTTCATTTGGCCACCTCTGGAAGACAGCTTCACTCACACCAGTCAAAGCTCTTTTCAGTCACTCCAATGATGGAAACAGCTTCCCTTAAAGCTAGGACAAGAGTATCTAATACAACTACAAATGTGTTAGGATTAAGGGCAAGATGTCAAAAGTATTTCTACCATGTGTTCATACATGCCTACATACCTTCTGTTTCTCAGGAAAACCATAGGTTGCACATACATTTTTTCTGTGTAGTAATCCAATGTGGAAACAATCTAAATAATTTGTAATCACTTTTCCAGTAACAACATGTGTCCCTTTTACAGTGAACTGCTTAGTTATGAATCCTGAACTGGAATTGAATGCATTTTCATTTCAAATTGCAAAACAACACAATGTGAAAAATCCTTACATGGTGACTTCTATTGATTCAATAATACAGATTAGTTCTGTGAAAGTTGCATCGGTGACATTGGAATATGGTGGCAGTGAGAATGGCAGTGACCTTCTTAGTAGATTTGTCGTTAATCAGGAAACGTAAAAATTTGCATATTCTGATAAGACAGCTGGAGGACATTAGCCCTGATATGAAAGTGCATGGTGGGGAACACTTTGCCACCAACTGAATAGGGGTGACATTGGTGGTACTTGAAATGGCACTGCCTCTTTGGGGAGGGTAGAGAAGCTGAACATTGTGCAGGACTATATAAATCTAAACCAACTAGACTAATGTTGGCCTGTAGGTTGGAGATTTGACCGCGAGGAACCTCCTTAGTGTGGATATAAAGACGCTTCCAAGATTTCGGCAGAAAAAAGGACTGAGCGTTGGACTTCCATTGATTTGGGCAGGCCTTCCACCATGACCAAAGGGGTAAGTGGCCAAGTCATGGCTGACCAATGCTTGGAAAAAATTACCTTAATTTTAAAACCAAGGTCACAGCATGTCATGGTTTTGTCTACAGGACTCCTATAACATGTTTGAGATGGATGAAGAGGTGGACATCAAGATGAAGAAAAAAAAGAAGATAAAGAAAAAGGAAAGGCTAGAAGGAATGAAGAAAGAGATGGATATTGTGAGTATTTTATAATTCATCATGTAAATATCATTCTGCACATCACCGTTATCAAGAGCTGACATCAACTTGGCATGTACATTTTTGTTTCTATGCTTAGATGACAGAAATTATTTATTCCTATGAAAATCTTTTTAATGTTCACCAAAAGTATGATCTAACCAAATCCTGAGGTATTTTGACAGAACAATTAATGGTAGTATTTGTTTAGATTATCTAATTCTAGATTATGGGACATAGAGAATAGCATATAAAGTATTTTGTTTTATTTGTATTCAGCACCAACCTAAGATCAATAACTCAACAAAAGTTGTCTGTAGGTGTGTAAAGTTAGAGTTACAGGTATCATTTATATGCAGCAGTGGTTCCCAACCCTCTCCTGGAGTACCCCCGGCTGTGCCACAGTTTAGCTGCAGTCCTTAACTAGTACGCCAGATTCACTAATCAAGGACTTGTTCATTAGTAGACAAGTTGAATCAGGTGTGCTAGCTCAGGGGTAGTTCAAACACAAGGACTGGCTGATGGTCAAACAGGAGAGGGTTGGGAACCACTGATATACAGTTAAAACATTTAATGTTTTAAATGAACACGAACATGCAGCTAATTTTTGTTCAAGTATCATTGTATTGTGCTCCTTGAAATTTCCTGGGAAATTCAACTTTAATTGCCATTTTAACCTATGTGTGTCACCTTGTGTGTCTTTAACAAGGTCAAACATTCAAAGGTGTGTAAAGTTTTGATCAGGGCCATTTGGGTGATTTCTGTTATCAGTATGGTTTACAATGGAGCCAAACAACTATGTGATAATGGCTTCATATGAGCACTGTCCTTAAATAACAGTCAGATTTTTTGCATTAACAGTCATATTGTCAAAATCTGTGCCAAGATTTCACAATGTCTGCCAGGGTATGCAAACCTGTGAGCACAACTGTACAGGGTATAAACAGGTATTATTTATATGAGGAATTTCAGAAACTATAAATAGGTGTCTAATTAATGGTTACAGCATAAATACATTGTACTGTATATTTCGGAATCTGTCAGGATGACCACGAGATCACAATAGAAGAGCTGGAGATGAGGTATTCCACCAGTGTAACCAAGGTAACTAAACTGCCATGGGATATCAATCTGTTTGTCTGTTTCTCTGTGACTGTAACTGATCAAGAACTCCCTGTCCACTTGCCTCAGGGCCTGACCTCTCGTATGGCAGCTGAAGTTCTGGAGCGGGATGGCCCCAATGAGCTGCTGCCCCCGAAAGGGACCCCAGAATACGTCAAGTTTGCCCGTCAGCTGGCCGGCGGGCTGCAGTGTCTGATGTGGGTGGCAGCCGTTATCTGCTTCATTGCCTTCGGCATCGAGTTCTCCAGAGGAACACTTGGGTGCTTTGACGACGTAAGGAGGGGACTGGGGGGTATGTGTGTGTGGGGCAAGGGGGGCTTAGAAATGGAGAAACAGGATGAGGAGAAAAATGCAGAAGAATGCCCAGTTATAAGTGGCTTGCCAAATTCTTATAGTACATGTAATCATAAACAAATGTCACAAGTGTCAAACACTGCAGGCTCCCTGCTACTATCTAATCAAAGCAACACTGATATTATCACACCCTTTCTAGGTTATATATTGTCTTTCAAATCTAAACCAAGTAAAATATCATTAAAGGAGGTGTGTTGCTGATAAGGAAAATACTGCTTCAGATTTCACAATTACTATTACTTGGTACCTTTACCAAACTAGGTCATATAGCTCCCAGACAATTTCATGACCGGTTGAAAACGTTACTACCGTACGTACGGTGAATTGTTGACTAGGCCATGGGCTGCATGTGTCACTCGAAATGGTTAATGGAGAGCCAACTAGCTAGCTGGCTAGCTAGAATTAATCTTGTGTTCATGCATATTGTGCATTATTTAGTCGTGGTGTTGATATGATACCAAGGCAAGGAGTGGAGTTTTCTGCTTTTAAAAAACTCAGTTTTAAGGACATGAACACTTGCTGTTTGTACAATGACAGACTGCATATATATGAGTTTCACAATGATATTATACTGTGTACTATGCTCTAACGTGGCATAGAATGTGCTAACAATACACAGAGTGTATGCTTTACTCAAATATACTATACAACACTACTTGGTGAAGACACAACTTAGTAGTATATATGAAAAGTCCATCAGTCCTTCTTCACACAGCTTAAAGAGACATGTAACTTGAAAGGAGACGGCACACACAATAACAGGGGTTATATACACATTACAATGTTCATATACTGTGTATATATGCTGTGTGCACAATTATTAGGTAAGTGAGTATTTTGACCATATCGTCATTATTATGCATATGTTCCAACTTTAAGCTGTATAAAGTGGAATGCATATTGGATTTAAGCATATCAGGTGATGTGTATTTGTGTAATGAGGGAGGGTGTGGCCTAAGGAGATCAACGCCCTATATCAAGGTGTGCATAATTATTAGGCAGCTTCTGTTCTTCAGGCAAAATGGCCCAAAAAAGAGATTTAACTGACTAAGAAAAGTCAAACATTTTAAAAGTTATTTCAAAGGGATGCAGCACTCTTGAAATTGCTAAGAAATTGGGGTGTGATCACAGAACCATCAACCATTTCCAACATTCTGTTGCAAATAGTCAATAGGGTTGCTAGAAACGTGTTGAGAAAAATATGCTAATTAACTGCCAAAGATTTGAGCTGACTCAAACGTGAAGCTACCAGGAACCCATTATCCTCCAGTGCTGTCATATTCCAGAACTGCAACCTACCTGGAGTGCCGAGAAGTACAAGGTTTTCAGTACTCAGAGACATGGCCAAGGTAAGGAAGGCTGAGCCTCGACTACCACTGAACAAGACAAATAAGTTGAAACGTCAAGACTGGACCAAGAAATTTCTGAAGACAGATTTTTCAAAGGTTTTATGGACTGATGATACGAGAGTGACTCTTGACGGACCAGATGGATGGGCCCGTGTCAGGATCAGTAACGGGAACAGAGCTCCACTTCAACTCAGATGCCAGCAAAGTACTCCACTGCGTGGCTAGCCAGTAAAGGCCTTAAAGATGAAAGAATAATGACGTGGCCCCCTTCCTCACCTGACCTAAACCCTATTGAGAACTTGTGGTCCCTACTTAAATGGTCAATTTACGGTGAAAGAAAACAGTACACCTCTCTGAACAGTGTCTAGAAGGCTGTGGGTGATGCTGCACAAACAGTTGATCGTCAACAGATCAAGACCTGACAGATCAAGAACTGACAGACTCCATGAATCGAATGCTTTTCACTGTTATTGAAAAGAAGGGTGGCTATATTGGTCTCTCATTTGTTTTGAAATGTCAGAAATGTTTATTTGTACATTTTGAGTTGTTGGGAAACTTTTTGTTTTTCATTAAGTTGCATAATTATTTTGCACACGAATAGTTGCCCAACATTTGTGCACACAGGTATTCTCCAAAGAAAGACAAGACCTCACTTTTACTTAATTATTCAGGTTTGAGGTGTATTTACATTTTGGATTGACAGAGAGAACTGTAGTTGTTCAATAATAAAATTAATCCTCAAGAATACAAATTGCCTAATAATTGTGCACACAGTGTATTGCCTATATGCATTTACCTGTCCACATACTGTAAATATCCTGATCTTATTCTGCTCATACCCTGCACCTTAAAGGTTAAAAGTGTTTACATTTCTTTGATTTATGCACAAATAAGAATTGCACCAACTGACCAGAAAAAAATATTTTTTTGGTAAAACTTACTTGGCAATGAATATCTTTTTGATTCTGATTCTGATATTGTGTGATAAATGCCACGTAATTAAAAAATAAATTGGTGACAGAAGATTTTTCGATCTGTAACTACTGGAGCAAGATATGTCATATTGCCCCCTTTTATATATGTATGTAGCTCACTATATATTTTGTATCTGCCTTGTTAGCAGTCAGCTCTAGGCTACACTAGACATCACTAGAAGCTACTTGCTATTGGGGCCGTTAAAGAAGCCTATAGTTGCTTTGAATTCTGGACTTTGTGGTATTTCAGATGCAGAGTGATACAGAAGCAGCCAAGACTGCAAAATGTAGGATTGGATGCATTGGCAGGCAGACCATTATATATGACATAAATTATCTATGGTGACGTTTGTAAATACTAAATTATGAAACTTATTTACTGTGGAATTTTTAAACATATCCACAGAGCCACACCGCAGCTCTGTTGGCAGGTAGAAATGTGGCATTTCAGGTTGCACTTTCTGTACACCCAAAATACTTTCTGTGTAACCTTCCACTGTTACTGCATATATCATGGACATTTTCTACTGTTAGAATGCAAAAATTAGTAGTCCCTTGATCAAAAAAGTAGTCCCTTGATCAAACTACATCATCTAATAGTCAGGGACTAAGGATGGAAATTAGCCTTTGGCTATAATCCTGTATATTTACATTCATTCAAAATGTTCATTAATATACACTGTCCCTTTTTGAAATAAAAAAATATCAATATCAATAATAGCTAGCCAAATAACACTAGCCAGTTTCCTCATTGTTGTATAGCTAGATGAAAAAGTTTGCCTACTTTTCTAATACATATAAGTATATCTCCAAACTACCACACTCATTAGCTAGCAAATTAAGGTTTGCAAGTAGCGAGCTATTACAACTCAGCCAAAACTGAAATGCTAACACGATTAGCTGTCTGTACACTGGCACATATTAATGACAAAAATGTTTATCATGTTTTTTTCCCAAAAAAGCATAGCTAGCTAGCTACAAACGTTAAAAGTCCACACCAAACTTTTGGAAATACTGCATTGCCCATCATTAATATGTTTAATAATAGGCATTGTGGTCAACTGGGGTTGGTGAGTAAAATACAGATTGTGATGTAACATCCTGCCTCTATGGATTGTTTACTAATGGATACTGACATTTACACTGAGAGGGTCAATGACATGAAAAGTTCATAGAGAATCTTGATTTTGCTATGAAATCTTTGTTTTATAACCATTTATTTGTTATTACATCTGTTCACAGCTGTACCTAGCCATCACTCTAATCACTGTTGTAGTAGTGACTGGCTGTTTTGGTTACTACCAAGAGTTCAAGAGTACCAATATCATCGCCAGCTTCAAAAATCTAGTGCCACAGGTAAATATAATATATTATAACAAGGACAATCAGTGTTTCCTGATCATGTTGCCAGACCAAGAACCAATATCACTGATTCCAGCAAGCTTTGGTAATACGTGATGGACAGAAGAACCAGATCAATGCCAAAGAATTGGTAGTGGGAGACCTGGTGGAGATCAAGGGGGGAGACCGTGTTCCAGCTGACATCCGCATCATCTTTTCTCAGGGCTGTAAGGTATGTATACTAGGAGAAAACTCCTTTATAGTTTATATTGTTCCACAGTTCTCCCCATTTCTTATATAATGCCAGCCCATCAGCAATGTATATGGATTTTGAATCTGCTACTGTATAGTTATGGGATAGTTTAGGGATAGGTTATGCAAAATAACAGAGTTTGTATCCAGGTGGATTTTGAACGTTTCAGCCGTCATTTTATTTATCTGATCCTCCTCTACAGGTGGATAACTCATCCCTGACAGGGGAGTCTGAGCCCCAGAGCAAAACCCCTGAGTGTACCCACGAGAACCCCCTAGAAACCAAGAACATTGCCTTCTTCTCCACCACCTGCTTGGAAGGTACAATAGACACCAGTGGTGGCCGGTAAACCTTAATTGAGGAGGAATGGCTCATATTAATGTCTGGACTGGATTATAATATCTCACACTGGGTTTAATCTATTTAACTCTGTTCCATTCACTCTAGTCCAGACATTAATTTAAACCCATCCTCCTCAATTAAGGTTTAGTGGCCTCCACTGACACACACATATTGTACTAAAGCACAAACAAGTGTCACTACTGATTAGAATTTTAATGACAAAAACAATGGTTTTATGAATCAAAAACTCCAGGTCACTCTTGATCTGAAATAAATAAATAAATAAATATATATATATATAGTTATGAAATATAAATATTATTGGACCTTTCTGATATGAGATTAAACAGAATTTTGAATTGTTTTTTGCCCTCCAATGATTTTCAAAATCTTAAAATGTCCTTGAGCCAAAATTGTTTGCCCTCGACTGCCTGGGAAGACACCAGACATACACACTTTCATCGAATTTTCACAAATTCTTAATGCATATTCACAAATTCTTATTTTAAAATATTGTGTAAAAACACTCAAATGTAAATGATCATTAACAAAACAAAATAATTTCTCATGATGTAAATTAAAATCTCTAACAGGAGTGGCCACTGGAACAGTCATCAACACGGGCGACCGGACCATCATTGGCCGCATCGCCAGCTTGGCGTCAGGCGTAGGCAACGAGAAGACGCCAATCGCCATAGAGATTGAACACTTTGTGGACATCATCGCTGGGCTGGCAATCTTCTTTGGCTTTACCTTCTTTGTTGTGGCCATGTTCATTGGCTATGCCTTTCTGGAGGCGATGATCTTCTTTATGGCCATTGTCGTAGCCTACGTACCTGAAGGGCTGCTAGCCACTGTCACTGTGAGTCAACACTCAGCCTTTATGCAGTATATACAGAGTATACTATATGCAGTAGTAAATGTTTGGACACACCTACTCATTCAAGGGTTTTTCTTCATTTTTAGAAGAATATAACATTAAAGAATACGTCTCTTCTTCTTGTCTGTGACCTCTTTGAAGTATTTATTTGGACCACAATCTGAGGTGTGGTTATTTGTTGATTTCTGGGGCCGGTAATTCTAATAAACATCTGCAGCAGAGGTAACTCTGGGTCTTCCTTTCCTGTGGCTGTCCTCATGAGAGCCAAGTTCATCGGAGCACTTGATGGTTTTTGGGACTGCACTTAAAGAAACTGTCATTTCTTAACAGTTTTTTGTTGTTTTAAAATTTATTATTTTATAGATTTGTTATTCTCACTTTTATTCTACAATGCAAAAATTAGTAAAAAATGAAGCAAAACCCTGATCATGTATGTCCGAACATTTGACTGGTATTGTATATTTATTTTATGGGGGATTTTACAATACCGTTTCATGTCTTGGTATCATGGAAAACGATGCACCAAGGTGGTTAAAGATTTACATCCACGAAGGCCCTATCTCTCCCCCCAGGTGTGTCTGTCACTGACAGCCAAGCGTCTGGCCAGAAAGAACTGTGTGGTGAAGAATCTAGAGGCTGTGGAGACCCTGGGCTCCACCTCAGTCATCTGCTCTGACAAGACAGGCACTCTGACCCAGAACAGGATGACCGTAGCCCACCTGTGGTTCGACAATGTAATCCATGCCGCAGACACCACAGAGGACCAGTCAGGTCAGAGCTTCGACCAATCGTCAGAGACGTGGAGATCATTGGCCAGAGTGGCTGGACTCTGTAACCGAGCCGTCTTCAAACCTAACCAAGAGTCACTGCCTATTCCGAGTGTAAGATGACGGAAAATGTCCTCAGAACACTTATTCACCTAAATTAATTTGCAGACACAACATCACTGAAAAACAATGTATACATATAATAAATAAACATCCTTCTCCTAATACAACAGAGAATAGTGGTGGGAGATGCCTCGGAGACGGCTCTGCTAAAGTTCACTGAGCTCACTATAGGAAACACTGTGGAATACAGAGAGCGGTTTAAAAAGGTTACTGAAGTACCATTCAATTCTACCAACAAATTCCAGGTAGGAGGTCCAATTTTCCAATGTGATTCCAAAGCAATCTATTGAAAGTATTACAATTTTTTAAAGATGTATTGTGTGTTAGTTAACCCTGCTATTATTTTACCATCCTGCAAGGTAACGTTCTTCACAATGTTGCAAGAAAATACAGCAAAATTAAACTAACAAATGTTCTCTCTTAAATTTTGATTTACTACACAAATCTACATATATTATATACACACTGGAAGGACGGTGTATGTGTGTATTAATTACACTGTCTTTCCCTGCTGGTGTGTAGCTATCTGTACATGAATTGGAGGACCCGCTGGACCTGCGCTACCTTCTAGTGATGAAGGGGGCGCCAGAGAGGATATTAGAGCGCTGCTCCACCATCTTGATTAAAGGGCAGGAGCTCCCATTGGATGAGCAGTGGAGTGAGGCCTTTCAGACCGCATATATGGACTTGGGGGGCCTGGGGGAGAGAGTTCTTGGTAAGCATAATACAGGACAATGGGAAACATGTAGAAAAGCAGTAAGAACATGCTACGAGATATCTAATCAAATGCTTACATGCAACACAGTATTAGCAGAAAATTGTTGCATTCATTACCTTTTATTTGGAAATATAAATTCACACTAAGCCTCTGAATTTTCCTTAATTTGTGTCTCCAGGTTTCTGTCACATTTATATGAATGAAAAGGAGTTCCCTCGCGGTTACAAGTTTGATACAGAAGAAATGAACTTCCCCACATCAGGCCTGTGTTTTGCCGGACTCATCTCCATGATTGATCCACCCCGTGCCACTGTACCTGACGCTGTCATGAAGTGCCGCACAGCTGGTATCAGGGTACGATGGTTAAATGGAAACCACAATGCTAAGAACACAGAAATAAAGGGAGGGAGGAAATGTTAGAATACAGCTAACATAATCAACCATTATCCAACAACTCATGCTAATGTCGACCCCCAGGTAGTCATGGTGACTGGTGATCACCCAATCACTGCCAGAGCCATTGCTGCCAATGTTGGCATCATCACTGAGGGTAGTGAGACAGTAGAGGACATCGCCACAAGGAAACGTATCCCAGTAGAGCAGGTCAACAGGAGGTAGGTCTGGGGTTGGGACAGTAACTTATACTGTGCATGATGACATATCAACTTGTATTCTATTTTAATGTAATGTATTCTATTCTATTGTAATGTAATGCATTCTATTCTATTGTAATGTACTGTTTTGTGCTCAGAGATGCTCGTGCCTGTGTGATCAGTGGCGGTCAGTTAAAAGACATGAGCAGCGAGGAGCTGGACGAAGCACTGAGGAGCCACCCTGAGATGGTGTTTGCCCGCACCTCACCCCAGCAGAAACTTATAATTGTGGAAAGCTGCCAGCGACTGGTGAGGCTCATAGACTTACAAAGTGTCATAGCACAAATTTCTGGCCCCTTTACATAGGCTTTCTCTGAGGTCCCCTCCCCTCTTTATTTCCTGAGGGCCCCTGCACATATTAGGGCCCTGTATACTTGGTACCCCTTGTTCCCTCAGTCCGACGCCACTGAATTTACACACTGGAGAATTTGGTTGTTTTGCTGGTTTTTATGAATTGACCTTGTCGTCTGTCTATCAGGGTTCCATTGTGGCTGTGACAGGTGATGGGGTGAATGACTCCCCTGCGTTGAAAAAGGCAGACATTGGTATTGCTATGGGCATTGCCGGCTCTGACGCAGCCAAGAATGCAGCTGACATGATTCTGTTGGATGACAACTTTGCCTCCATCGTCACAGGGGTGGAACAAGGTGAGTGAAAGTGTGGGAAAATAACTGAATACAATGTTCAAAAAAGTGTGCTTTTTAGTACAATGCTGTTATTAGCTACTTGCAAGGGCATGGGAACAGGGGGGGAATGGGGTGGACATGCCCCCCCAATGTTACAGACAGGCAATGTTTTCCCCCAATTATAAGAAAAATCTGTGAAAAATATATGGTGTGTCCTTAGATTGTATATATCACTGGATTTAACATGTGTGATGTCACCCATTGGTTTGTGAAGATCTGATTTGGGTAATCGAATTTGCCATTACAGGTGCAGACTTCTTGGTTGCAGATTTAACGATTTTAGACGAGAGAGAGGAGTAATCTAGTGAGATAACTGATATTAACGAACAACAGTATTAAAACAAAATGTAAAACAAAATGTAATGTTACTTATCGGAAAAACTGAACTGCCAACTCCTTTGAGTGTCTTGTCGTACAACTGAACGCCATAGCCACGCCCTAAACGCCCCTTTGCTTTATTGCCGGTTTTAAAATCAATAATTAAAAAAATGAACATCATTATATATTGCAGAAGGCTTAAATCTAGCGATTGAGACCATATACTTGTTATGAAAATGTTTACTGAGGTAATAAATCAAGTGAGACGTGTCTCTAATTCTGACAGACTATAAGAGAAACCGAGCTCTTTTGCATCCAGACATATCGCCCCCAGCTGGAATTCAGATAGAATGCAGGTTTAAGGCACTTCCTCATTTGCATCACTCTGCCAAACCGGATGCTTACCCTGTGGGTGTGTCTCCCCAATATCAAACTCGTTCCTACGCCCTTGTCTCGTTGAAAATAACAGAGGAACCATAATATTCATTTTTAGGGTGAAGTAATTTGGTCTTAAAGATGTCCCTCCAACACTGTACTTCACATAAGACCCATGAATTGAGTGATTAATTTCAACCATATCTGTCACTCAGGGCGTCTGATCTTTGACAACCTGAAGAAGTCCATTGCATACACACTGACCAAGAATATTCCGGAGCTCACACCCTACCTCATCTACATCACTGTCAGTGTTCCTCTGCCACTGGGATGCATCACCATCCTCTTCATCGAGCTGGCCACTGATATTGTAAGTCCGCTCTTCCTCAGCCCTTATCTACCTACACTCGTACACCATTCTACAATGATGGTGATATTTGTCTGTCCTACAGTTCCCCTCTGTGTCCCTGGCCTATGAGAAAGCCGAGAGTGATATTATGCATCTAAAACCCAGGAACCCGCGCAGGGACAGGTTGGTCAACGAAGCTCTGGCTGTCTACTCCTACTTCCAGATAGGTGAGGAGTCCTGTCTGCTCATGTAGTATGGAAATGGAGCACTGAGCTTGAGCCCAACTTGATGTATTTTAAATGTTTCTTTATTTTTCTATCTTTCCACTCTACACTTCAGGAGCGATCCAGTCTTTTGCTGGTTTCACAGACTACTTTGCAGCGATGGCCCAGGAGGGTTGGTACCCTCTCCTATGTGTAGGGCTCAGGTCCCAGTGGGAGGACGTCCACCTGCAGGACCTACAGGACAGCTATGGCCAGGAATGGGTAAGTGTACAAACATTTTGGCAGGTCTTCAATTGTAAAAATGTAGGGCTGGGTGAAGTTTATGTTTAAAATGTATGTTATTGAGGTTAAGGATAAAGTTAGAATAGGGTGTTTGTAGTAGTTTGTGTAGTAAGGGCACAACTCCAGTTTACACACGCACCCTGGTGACAGGGGGCTCCAGCCCCGGGTGTACACTTCCTCTCTGGCTCCCCTTACCTGTCTCCCTGGCTTCTGCTTCCTCCTGTCCTGTCAATAAAGATTTATAAAAATTACCACAAAAATGTGTTCTAAAGAATCGGGAATGTGGTTCTACGTCATACCTTTCAGACCATCAGTATGATTGAATGTGTGGATTATATTCCTTGAGCTCCATTCATGTTGAGCAAAAATAACACCTATGTCTTGCCAATGATGTGATAGCGTGGGAAAGTATTTTCTTTACCCTCTGAGAAACACCATTTAAAGCAGTGGTCCTGAAACCCTTCCACAGAGGGCCTAGTGTATGCTGGTTTTTGGTCTTTCCCTTCAAGTAGAGCATAATTAGGACCTGGACTGCCAGGTGAGGGGAGATCCTAACCAATTAGTGAGCTACTCCATCAGGCTTCTACAAGGTAAAAGCAAAAACCTGCATACACTAGGCCCTCCATGGAAGGGTTTGGTGACCCCTGATTTAAATGATTTAAATGCAAAACATGGGCTGCCTGGATCAAATGCCTAGGTCGATTAATGCCTGGCAGAACTCTGGGGTGACACTGTTTGGCCTGCTATCATTAACATAATTATAAGTATACTTAGGTCAACAGTGTCCATTTGGATCCCAAGAACATTTTCTTGTGTTTTTCTTACATTTTCTTTGTCCAGTCTGTTCAAATGTTGCATCATTGGGTCATGCATTATCCAAGCAGAAGCATTGAATCCATGTAATTTGTAGGCACTATTCAAATAATGTCAACTACGCCGAGGTCTGGTGCCAAAAAACATGAAATTGGCCATAGGAGAAATATGATTTAATGCTAAGAGTTGTAATTATTTTGTTAAAGACTACCGTAATAAAGTTGTGTAAACATGGAGGTTTCTGTAAATAGCTTTAGATGGTGCGACTTTGTGGCGTAGCGTGCTTAGTCGCTGTTTTGCAGGACAAAAGAAACTACGGTACGTTAACAGTACCATCACCTGCCTGTACCTTATTGAATTCCCTGTTGTAATTGTCCTGTATTCTATATTCTGCAGACCTACGCCCAGCGCCTGTATCAAGAGTACACCTGCTACACTGTCTTCTTCGTCAGCATTGAAATCTGCCAGATCGCCGATGTGTTGATCAGGAAAACCCGCCGTCTATCTGTCTTCCAACAGGGCTTCTTTAGGTCAGAAGAATATATATAACTTCAGTCATATGTTACACAGGTATCAAAAGACCATTTATACTGGAGGGCCTCCTGAACTGTTTTATGAAGAGTGTCAAATAAAAAATGATATTTGTGTGTTAGGGAGTGGAAAACACCATGTAAACAACTGCACTAGTCTAGCTTCTAGCAAGAGATCATACAGTATACTTATGCCTCTGTCTAGTCATGCCTTGGCCCAAAAACTCGTTGCTGTTTTAGCAATACATGCATGGTTTACCATGTCCCACGTGTTCAACCGTATCTGCGTTCTGGAGTGTTTGAATGGAAAATTGATTGTTTGTGTAGAGTTTTCTGGGGGTTAAAGGAAAATTCCATTAAAGATTCAGTCTAAAAAAATAAAAATAATCCATTAAAGATTTAATCTAAAAAAATATATATATTTCATTCAGCACCAGGTGATAGGCATCTCAGTGAAAATTGTTTTAGAAATAATTGTCATTAAGCCTATACATGACAGATTCCTATCTAAATACCAATGATAATGATGTCTAAAGATTGTTATTTAGAATTTAATGTAGGTCTGGAACAACTTCCATATTTTATTGGCATCGTTCTAAATGGTGTTCTAAATCATCCAATGAAGAGGAACAATGCTGCAGGAACCTTAAATGCTCTCATCATGGTTCTGTCCAGTAGATGATGTAGAACATATATTTTTTTATTCTAACCATATTAAGTAGTAATACCACCTTAAAAGCTCTCATCATGGTTCTGTCCTGTAGATGATGTAGTATATTCAGTAGTAATGCTAACTCCTACTTGGTGCAAAGGGATTGTATGTTCATGCACATGTGCAAACGTTAGCAACGTTTTTTTTAACCAAAAATTGATTCTCGCTCGATTGTCGTGCACGCATGACTAATCACTAATCGGCAACACAACACATCGTTCATGAAAGCATGGTGGTAGGGAAGGAAAGGCTTCCCACAAAATATCTTGGGATGTGTCACACTCGATGGGACTAGTAATACAATGCTTGATCCCCAATGTTTCATTCTCTGCAGGAACAAAGTTCTTGTGTCTGCCATTGTGTTCCAGCTCTTATTGGGTAACCTGCTGTGCTACTGCCCAGGGATGCCCAACATATTCAACTTCATGCCCATTAGGTACTATTAAACGCTCTGTACTATTGTGATGATTTTCAATGAATACTCGCTGTCATTGTTTAATGTGGGTTTGTTTATGCTTGTAACTCCTCTGTGCAGAGTGCAATGGTGGTTTGTTCCAGTCCCATATGGAATTTTAATCTTCGTCTATGATGAAATACGAAAGCTGGGGGTCAGAAGAAACCCAGGAAGTAAGGAGCTGTGCTTATCTATCTGATCAGAATCAGATTAATCATACATTTAGACACACACAAAATGGGGCAACTAGTGGGAGAGAACAAATAGAGAGACTAAACAAAACTATACACAAATATTTACAAATGAGTCATGACCTTAAGATAACAAGACATGTTGCTGGATTTGGTGTAGTGGTCTAAGCTCCTGGCTTTTGTCTACACATGCCCCTGTCAATGCGGCTTCAAGCCCCGGCTCGGGCAACAGTTTTTGCCCTTCCTTTCTGTCTCCCCCTACCTGTCACCCTGGCTTCTGCTTCCTCCTGTCCTGTCAATAAAAAATAAGAAATAACCCCCCCCCCACACAAAAGATATAACAAGACATTGACATATACACAGTGATTATATAATAATAAATTGATTTCCTGTTATCATTGTTTATTAACTTACAGTTTCAGTATCTGAAATCTGATTGTTTCTATTTCTTTCTCATAGGTTGGTGGGACCAGGAACTGTATTATTGAGAGAACAATGCCGACATCTTGGCCCTATCTGAGCCATAGGTGAAAAAACTAATCTGGATGCAAAGATATTGTATTCTTCATGGTGGCACCAAATATTCCATTATAAACATTGGTGTCATTTTGTCCATTAGAACTTGTATCAAATAAGATTTGCCAAAGTATGTATACGTATAGCTCTAAATATCTTAAACCCTTTTTTGATATGGGACTAAATAATGTTAATTTAAACAATAATTATCAATTCTTATGAAATATTTTTAGACACACATGAATGTCCTAATACAATAAAGAAAGCATGATGTATGTTTATCATATACAATTTTATTTTAAATCCTTTTCTTTTGCTAATTTCGTATGGAGATGTATGTGTGTGATTGCCTTTTGTTCTACATTTATTTTTATGTATAACATCAAACATACTGTACCATTGCCTTTTTATGTATAACATGAAATATACCATAGACTTTTTTTGGGGGGGTTAAAATGTGTTTTATGGTTGTTGTCGTGCTGGAAAGTGAACCACCTGCCCATCTTCAGCTGTCTAGCAGAGGGCCACAGGGTTTCCTCAAGAATTTGGGTGTAATTGACAGCATCCATTTACCCTTCAATCCTGACCAATCACCCAGTCTCCGCTAAAGAGCAACACCCCCACAACATAATGTTGCCACCACCATGCTTCACAGTAGGTATGGTGTGTTTTGGGTGGTGTGTTTGTTTTTCATATACAATAATGCTTGTAGTTTAGTCCAAATTTTTTTATATTTGTCTTATCTGAGATCTCATCAAGGATGCCCCATAGAAAATGAATAACACATCTGGCGCAAAGCGTTAACGCTGGTCATGGCCCTTTATGCAATAACTTGCCATTTAATTTTGCATCCACATTTTTTGCATAATGCCTCTGTTGGATAGGTAAAAAGCCCATTTGGCTACTTTCACATGTTTCCTTAGCAGTTTCAACTCTACCCTCGCCTTACTCCTCTTCCTCCGGTCCAGTAATAGCTTCTCTGCCAATACCTGACAACCTGTATCATCCAACTCTGCTTCTTCTGGCACGATGGAACAGCTTTGCCTTGACTGACGCTACATTGCTTGTGTTATCAATGCTGCACTTGGACTGCATTTGAAAAATTCATCTTATTTAACACATTTTGATACCTTCTTTGCTTTCTGATTTTTGTCCTTCCTCTTTTGGGCTCAACTTTTGTGTTGATACATTGCAGAATTTTTCATTTGTAATCTTCTATTCACGACTTTCCCTATTTACTTATATTTGGACGTATTGTCTCTTGTTAGCTCAACTGTTGCTTTAAACGATGACAAAAACAACGCTTTGCAGATTATTTGCTCAATGAATCCCAGAATGCATTACATTATCTTAAAATGGTCTTGGAATACCTTGTTGTTGGGGACACCATCAGTGAGGTAATTTAACTCACAAAGCGTTAATAATTACTTCAGCATGGTGGGGCCATATTTAAATTACAAAGGGGGCCGGCAGCTCCTACATCTCAAGTGTGGGACTGTCTGGTGGTCCTACATTGGAGATTAGCAAATCACTGACCTGTAGGAAAGTAAGCATACCTGAAATAAAAGTGGTAAATACCAGTAGTTGACTGCCGGTAGACGACTTCTCAGAAGCTCTGATTCTTGCATCATATTGGCCACAAAAATAAATTCCATCAAAACATCTTAAATTACATTATATCATTTAAATAAATATTATTTCCAGACAGACCTCAATAATCAGTGAAAAACATTCTGACAGTGTTTTACACAAACTATGCAGACCACTTCAACATATGTTGGCCTTATTTCTGAGCTTCATAATTACAACTTGAATTATATTAAAATATAATATATAGTGCAAAGTGATGTCATTTCATACCTGTCTTACTTGAAATGCATCCACCTGGTATTTACAACTTCACATTTTGTAAATTCCCTCCTCCGATTTTGGCTGTGCTATCCATTTACATGTAGGTCATGTCAATATGCAACCACACGATGGAGCAAATGAGATTATGTAAATGCAATGTAGTCTAGTATTCTTTTCTTATTAACTACAAAAGGGGTTCCCTTCCCACCACCGGGGACCCCTTGTAACTGTAAAATCAAAACAGAGAAAACAGGGATACCCCAGGAACCTCATATGTCCCATTTTTTTAACCTCAGACTGAGAAGCTACATTTGATTAATTGAATCCATTGAATCATCCATTGAAGCAGCATTTATCGTATGCCTCCTTTGAAAAAAATAAGCAAAAACTTTATTTTAGTGGGTTTCTGGTGTGGCATCTAGGATGTATTTTCATTTGATCTTGAAGCAAAACTTTATGTCAGGAAGAGAACTTGATGCATGCTCAGACAATTTAGAAGTATGGGATTTTGTGTAATTGATTATTCTGTTATGTAGTGTGAAGTGATGTGTTATGGTAGCTGTGTGCTGTGTAGCAGTTGATAATGATTTCAGTGAGTACTACTGCCCTCTTGTGGATGGTTTTAATAGTACATGCCATTGTTCACATTGGGTCCCCCAGACCCCCACACCGGTTGGTTTTAGCAACTTAAAGCTTTTTGTGGAAAAGTGTAGGGCTGTGAATAATTTTAATCCAAATATTGATTTCCAAACTCTTCGTAAATAAATGCGTTTGTAATGTGTTGTATTAAAATGAATATGAACTTGTTTTCTTTGCCATTATTCGAGGTCAGACAACACTGCATCTTTTTTATATTTTGATCAATTTATATTTTCTTGTCACAATGTCTGTAGACTCTGTCCTTGTTCTGTGTCACTACAGGGTGGTTTCTCCCCTATATGTTTTGTTTTGGTTTTGTTTCCCGCTCTTTGTGTCACATGATCCCGTCACATGTTTTTGTCAGCCTATCAGTTCTGTTGTTTGCTCCACACCTGCACATCCTCCCCTCGTTAGTTGGGTATTTAGTTCTGTGG